>RJWT010006982.1:0-28272 GCA_004365215.1 Cuniculus paca | reverse complement strand
AACACAAAGAACAAATAAGATCTGGTGCCTGGCCTCACCAGCCTTACAACTTAGCAGAAGCAGTTTAAGAAAAAGTCCAGACTAACAACCACAGGGCTTTCTAAAAGAAGAAAGAACCACATGAACGCGGGTGCAGGGGAAGCCTCGGTGGAGGAGATGGACTTGAGAGTATGAAGAGGATTTAGGAAAATGTAGGAGAAGGGAGATTGCCGAGGAGCAAGCGGCCAACAGCAAAGAACTGGCCACAGTTTCTGAACTTGGAAGAATGTGGAGAAAACATATGTAGAACCCTAACTGGAGTGGAATATTTGGTGAATACGGAAAGAAATCACATAGGGAAATACTACTCAGTGGCAGATTCTACTCACCACAGTAAGGAATTGAATTTGTTTTGTTAAGTAGAAAATAGATGCGTTTATTAAGGACAAGGTCATAAATTAGTGCCTGGTTGTCTTGGTCATTTTTTTCTCCTTGCTGAGACAAACACCTGACACCCAAAATTAGGGAAGAAAAGGTTTATTTAGCTTACAGTTTCTGTGGATTTCAGTCCATAATCAGCTGGCTCCAAGGCAGGGTGGCATGGCACTGGGGCAACACTTCAAGGCAGCAGCCAGAGCAAAAGAGGGCAGCCGTTCATGGCGGCTGCAAGTGGCAAGAGCAAAACCACGCCAAAGAGGAAAACACGCCCCCATTCCGACCTTGCGTTGTATGTCGGCTCCGCCCCTGGGCGGGTGCAGAACTCACACCGCCAATCCCAGCGCTAGACAACGAGTCAATCATAAATGTTAGATTCAGCCGCTTCCATGGCTACATGAGGCTTGGGGGGGGCCATCTATATACAAACCGTAACACTGGTTATAAAATAAGTCCAGAAACAGGGGCCAGGGATCTAGCTCAGCGGTCTAAGTGCCTGCCTGGCAAGCGCAAGGTCGTGAGTTCAATCCCCGGTGCCGCAAAAAATGAAAAAAAATAAACAATAAAAAAAAAATAAGTCCAGAAAGATTAGTCTTGGATCTCACATGGAAAGGTTAGAGAAAGAAGGAATCCAAAGCCCAAGGTTGGACTCACAATACCTGTGGTGGCGAATCTGTGGCACGTATGCTGCGGCCAGCTGTTCGGTTTGGTTTTTATTGGTTTGGTTTGGTTGTTTGGTTCCAGGAATTGAACTCAGCACCCTTGTGCTTGCCAGGCGGGGGCTGTACCACTGAGCTACATCCCCAATCCTGTTTGTATTATTGAAAGCTCTGTTATTGTGCTTTTCTTTTAACACAAAACATTGCTCTTCTTTAACCAAAACTTCAGTATTTAGCTTTACTGTTGGCACATTGCAATAAGTAAGTGGGTTCTGAGTTGGAGTTTGGACACTTGGTCTCTAAAAGGTTCACCATCACTGCACAATACTGGTGAAGTAATCTGTGGAATAAAGCAGGAGTGAAAAAAAAGTGTAAATCCAAAACTTTGAGGGCAGAAAAGAGCAGACTTAGTGTGAGAAAGCAGTACAATCGAATGTAATCCTGTTATGGTTTGGAACAAAATGTCCCCCAAAAGTCTCATGTGGTCAGAGGCACTGTATTCACCAGTGTGGGTCGATGCACTGATGAGTTCAGACCCCTACATCTGTTAGGAGATGGGTTCACTTGGAGGGTGTGGGTCACTGGGGGTACAACCCAGCAGAGTGCACTCTTGGCCTGGTCCCTGCCTCTCTGTCTGGGTTCTTCCTCACTCTTTGCTTCCTGGCTGTGTGAGTTAAGTTGCCTTCCGCCACCACACTCTTTAACCATGATGGTTTTGTCTTAGTCAGCCACCATGGTCCAAAGCCTCTGAAACCGTAAGCGAAAAGTCTTCTCTCCTAAGTTGTGCATGTCAGGTATTTTGGTCACAACCATGAAAAGGTGATTAGCACAGACTTCAAAGTTCCCAGTTTAGGAGCATGCACAATTCTAAGAACCAAGTTTTGGAGAAAGAAAATAAATATTTACTAAGTGGAAAAGGAAAAGCATTATATGGCTTTCCAGTCATTATATGGTTCATAATTTAATTCCAATTTATGTGTTTAAATTATTTTTGACTACCTAATCATTAATTTAACAATTATTCCATAAGCACCTATCATGTCCCAAGAAATAGTCTAGGCACTGGGGACCTCAGAGAACACCCACATCTGGGAAACACTGCTTCTTCTCTTGACAGACACCAAGGGGCTCCAGGTTGAGTGACAGGGACACTTCACTAAGAGACGAACGGGACTTGCCATGGCCTCATAAGGCTTCAATGATTCTACCGCAAGACCAAGTCCATCTGACCAGCTTTCTTGGATTTTAAGATGCTCACATCTTAACATCTTTAAATGAAGGTGCCTCTCACAAAGACATGTCCTATTGCTGTGATAAAGAAGGGTCTTTCAGTTTCCCAGGTGTCACGATGTCTGTGTCTAGAGAGAAAACAATGTCTTGCTTCATGGAAAAACATTAATTTTATGTTGCAATTTTTGAGATTTTTCCCACCACAGGGGTGGCAAAATCTGCATCCAAACAGTTGCCCTAACGATTTTATTTTTAAAAGACAACTATAAACTTGCATTGTGGAATTTAGTTTCTAACCCACATTTTACTGTCTTTAACTTATTGAATACTGGTAAGAAAATATGTCTCCAAGTAGAAATCATTACTTTTGGAAAAGTATGAAAATTACTGTATTACCAATTTCTTACTAGTTTTGCAGTGTGTTTCCCTGAGTTGGCGAAAGGTAGAGTTCTATAACCAGGCCTTCTATTCGTATGTAAGAAAAATTTAGGATATTATGGGCCAAACCAGTATAACCAACATTTTATTTCACGTGAAATAAGGACTAAATATTAGCACTCTGGAAGTGTCAAGCTGAAAAGAACCTAGGCGTAGAGGCACAGCCCAGCACGGGTGCCCCTTCCTGTACAGGTAGCCAGCTCAGCTCTTCCAACGCTGGCACTCCTCCAGTGTTTTCACTTGGCATGACTTCAAGGGCCTCATGTGTCCAGCCCAAGGCGGCCCCCTTCAGGACCCAGGAGCCAAGCTCACTGCGTGCACACCAAGCTGGGTCTTGGAATCAGTTTACATGGGCATGTTGTCAGAGAAAGATGTTTATGTGTGTGAGCATCTTAAAGGGCTAAATAGAAAGATCAGAAGCAAGGTTAAGCAGAATGGGGCTGGAAAGAATTCCACATGTCCTTAGAGGACAGGCAGAGGATAAAAGAAGGTACAGTAGGGAGGCAGAAACAGAAGTGCATTCTTCACCGTCTGGCTGGCCAGCCCCGCAACCGTGCCAGCCTTCAAATAAAACCTCCCTGGCTACAGAGCCTCCATGGGGCGTGCCAGCTCTATTGATTTATACAAAACCCCCAGGACTTTGATCAGCGACCAAAATGCAAACATCTTAAGCGATGGCCCAAAGAAGCTTGTTTAAAAAACAGTTGATGTAAGGGTTTAAAACAGTCCATTAACAATCTCATGCAGAAATGTGTATACGTATATGCCACCCGTGCACGCTTCCATGCACAAGAACATTTCACACAGTCTATTAACAATGGCACATACTTATGACACATACTCACTTCACATCCAAGGAAATGTACTTTATTTGCAAGAGTAAAGTCAAAAATATAAAATTGAACTTTTTTCTCACTGAACCTCAAATCCACAGTAGAAGGGAGGAAAAGGAAACCATGCTATATCCACCCATTGGACACAAAAGGGATGATTCACAGTGGGCTCTGTTGAGTCCATAAATTCTTCTACACATAGTAGAAGAATTTTTTTAAATTTTATTTTAAAGAAGATAAAACCAAGGAAAATAAAACAGAATAAAACCAATCAAACTAGTGTAAGTGATACAGGACTTCAAAACTACACAAAATCAATAATGGCTAGCATAATGTCTCTTGTTGTCTTCAAAATAGCTGCAGACACCTTTGGACATAGTAAAAATCAAACAGAACAGAACCAATAAATACAATACAATGAATGCAATAGAGGACTTCCAAACAAGATAATAGTAAATCCAAAATGACTACCATAATTTACCTTGCTATTTTTGTGGGAGAAGTGCCCTCCAGATTACCAAACACCAAGACTTACCATGGCCGCCCCTTTGTGGATTCCCACTTTCCTAACCTGAAGTGCCACTAAGACTGTCCATTCTCTCTTCCTCCAGCAGAACAAACATTCCCAAAGCTGACCGATCCAACTAGCCAGCCTTTCTGGTAAGCCACACAGACCATGTGGGACCCAGGAAGAGAAAAGTCAGTGCCTCCTGTGAGCCTACCAGTGTGCAGGCTGAGAATCACCAAACCCCCTCACCCTGTAAGCCACCAGCTGGTTTGGAGGTCAGTCTGAGCTGATAGCAACCGAGGTACAAAAAACAACTGAAGGATTGTATTGTTAGGTTTAATTTACAGGCCTGGGGCTGACAGTCTGAGCATGTACAGAGAGGATAACAGTATGCAATACAGCAAATATGGGGGATTATTTTCTGTCTTGTTTTTGAAGTCTAATAATGTTCTGTTTTGTTTTATTCTTATTAATTTTTTTTTGGCTTTACTCAATATTCTGTTTTGCTTGGTTTTATTCTGTTTTGTTTTGCTCTGATTTTGCTATAACTGATGGAATGGAAAACTACTGTGACGATAACAAGATATACTATGGTAGGCATTGTTTTCCTATTACCCTGTTTTGATGTTCTGTACCAATTTCACTGCTGTGTTTTGTTTGGATTTATTGTTTTGTTTTGTTGTGTTGTACTATCTTTAAAATAACAAAAAAAAACTTTAAAAAAAATTCTGAAAGCCCCCTTCCCTGGCGTCCTTTCTTATGGCATTACCCATGCTTAGGGGAACATCAGAGTGGTGACACCCTCCCGCTGTAGCATCTCTACAGCCTCCTTCCACTCAATTTAAGTAAAGCATTATGTATCTCTACTTAATTAGCAAAGCAGGCTCAAGCCATCAGATATAACAAAATCGAACAAAACAAAACAAAACAAAACAAAACAAAACAAAACAGAACAAAACCCAACCCAACAAAACAATGAAAATGATACAGGACTTCAAAACAAGATAATAGGGAATTAACAATGGCTACCACCCACAGAAGGAGAACCCCCCAGATGCCATGCTGCTTACCACTATCCTCTGAACAGATGATCAGACCACTGGCCCTAGACCTGCACGGTCAGTGAAACACCAAAGCACCACAGGCATCAAACTGCATTTCATCTCAATAGCCATCATCACAGTTTGCGTTTCTCTGGATCAGCCGGTCACTTATGGTGGGGCGGGGGCTCTTCTTGTTTCCCAAGCCCATGCACTGGTAAGGGCTGGGGTCTGGCTGTCCCCTGCTAGTGGCAGCCCACACATGGTGCCAGTTCACAGGGGGAGGCTTGCTTCTTGGTGAATCCTTGTTCTCTACCCCTGCAGTCCGAAAATGGTGCTGACTCATGGGGAAAGGCTTGGGTCTGCTTCCAGGGTAGAAGAATTTTAAGATGTGAGTTAATCCTACAGTTTTAGAGGCTGCACATATCCAAATGGTCTTTTCTAACCTTTATTTCTTGTTGAGTGTCCCAGTACTCTGTCATGCTAATAAATATCCTGTGCATTATGACAATTCAATGGCTGCTAAAAATCATGTCCTGTCACACGTGTTAAATGCCAGCCTCTGTGGACTCCGAGTGCCTGCTCAGCCTCACTCACTCACTCGGGGCAGCAGCTTTAGAATGCAGCTGGCAGAATTTCTAACTACAAAATAGGCAGCCAGGTTTAATGATGTGGGCCCTGTACTTCAAAAAAATTATAAAATAATATTTGTCTGCCTTGAGTCATTTGGCCTCTATTTCTGGACATCATGAGTGCAAAGAGCTCCATTCTGTGAAAATATGCACTTCGTTCATCCTAACAGGATAATCACACCCTGGTTCCAAATTAGTCCTTTAAAAAAAATTGACTCCTGGCTCCAAACGTGAGTCTCCTCCTAGCAAGGTCACTACAGATATGCTGGTACACAACAGCGCTCAACAGAGAGCAAAGCTGTCCACCCAAATTTTAGCTGAAGCTTCTTCCAGGCAGAGAGTGGAAAAGCACCTCCCTAATTCTGAGCAACACGCGGGCCTGCAAGGCAGGGCGGAGCAGGAGGCAGTAGAGTCTGGGCACCTGAGTCTTCCAAAGGGGAATCCCAAACGTTGCTCTGTCTCAGACCTTCAGTTTCAACTGATCTGGGCCCAATATGTTCTGCACTGGGGTCTGAGGCTCAAGAAGCACTAAGAAATTTTCACTTACAAACACCGCCTCTGGGCTACAAAAAGTGCAAGCCTTTCCCAAATTGTTTCTAGAATTAGCCAAACCTTCTCTGAAACACAGCTGGAGGAGAAGTGCCCTCCAGATTACCAAACACCAAGACTCACCACGGCCGCCCCTTTGTGGGTTCACTCTTTCCTAAGCTGAAGTGCCACTAAGACTGTCCATTCTCTCTTCCTCCAGCTGAACAAACATTTCCAAAGCCCCCCTCCCCTGGCCGTCCTTTCTTATGGCATTACCCATGCTTAGGGGAACATCAGAGTGGTGACACCCTCCCGCTGTAGCATCTCTACAGCCTCCTTCCACTCAATTTAAGTAAAGCATTGTGTATCTCTACTTAATTAGCGAAGTATGCAAGCCCCCTGGAAACTCTGTGCACAGGGAGGGACCCGAGAGGGGCAATGCCATAAGTGGGTTTAAAGATGTGGCTTCTGGAGTGAGGCTGTCTGGTTTTACCACCCTGCTCAGCTCTCACCAGCTTCGCGGCTGGGGTGGAGGGGCACTCTTCTGCTTAAGCTCCTGCCTTCGTCTGCAAAATGTGGCTGGTGGAATGAAACACTGTGTAAAGAATGTGTTGTTCTCCTCCTGGTTGCAGAACAAAGACACAGTGGTGCTCAAAATCGCCTCAAGTCAACGAGTGTGCACTAGATGAGAGGTTACACATGGAACTGTTCGGTTGGGTTGCCTGGGTTGGGATCCTTGTTCTGTCACTTAGAATCTGTAGACTCCTCATGTGCCTCCATGCCCTCATTTCTCAAAGGGCCTTCCTATGAGCACCTTCCTCATACAGGATGCATAAATACTGAGAGAATGAAGTAAGAGAGCTGGGAAAATGCTCACTGAGGCAGGTGATGGACAGCAGACCAGGAGCGAGAACGTAGAGCCTCGCCAGCCCCTAGGGTGTGTGCAACCTAACAAAAGAGTTTCAGAAAGGAGGAGACGACGGGGTGCACACACCTTGTCTCTCCCAGCAGACTCCTTACTGTAGTAGATTATGTCTGCCGTGCACACAGAGTGGCTTGAAAAATACCAGCTGAATTTCCTAGCTGTTTTCTCCCGTGGATATTCACTCTTGTCACTTGGTTTCCCGGCAGATTTTTAAAGTAGTTTTAAATGAAAGTGAAATTCATCTTCATATTTTTAGAAAGTGTATCTACATCCTACGCTGGCACAGCCAAGGTCTGGACAGGAGTGAGGCTACGGAGAAGAATCTTGTCCTCCTGCCTCCTGCTGTGGCCGCACAGTTACAGTCCTGAGCCTGGAGGACCCTGGTGTCCTAACTCTTGCCATTTCGTATAAGCCCAACCAGTGCTTTTACTACAATGTCATCTAAGCAATGCAAAACAACATACATTTTGACTTTTCAAAACTACCCCCCAAATCTGCAGAATGAGTTTACCTCTGATCCTATTTCTAATCTGTATTGAGTACTGAGAACTTAGGCTAGTATTTTCACCTCTCTGAACATTACTTTTCTCCTACAGAAAAAATAAAATAAAATAAAGACTTTCAGATCCAAGCTCTAAAATGCTATTTTGCATAATCCCCTTCTCCATAATCCTCACAGCCAAGAAAGAAGGCAGACATTTCTGGCTTGGGTTTGACCTGCTCGTGTCTGGCTTAGTCTTTAAAGGGGAATGAGAAAGATGGTTAGACCGGTGGGTCCAGAGCCAGGTTGCCTGGTTTGGATGTGAGTTCTGCTGTCCCTGCTTCCCACCTGCAGGCTTGGGTGCAAAGAGAGTAAGAGGTGCTGGGGCTAGGAGTAGTTGGCGCGGGCTGCAGAGGGCCGAGAGCAACACAGCCACAGTTGTGCTGCAGGCCTCGGGGGTTGGTGCGAGAATCAGATAAGCTAATGCACAACAGCTCATAGAGTAGTTGGTGCCAGGCAGGTACAGGGTGAGAGCTACCTGAGTCTTAGCCATAATCATCAGGATACATCAAAGGCACTCGGTAAATGTTTGCTGTGCCTAAATGGACATCAGTGATCAACCAAGCAAAAGACTTACATTCTACACTTAGTTCTTAAAACAACCTTGAGAAGAAATTGTTATCTTCATTTTAGACAAAAAAAAAAAAGAGAGAGAGAGAGAAAATAGGGTCTGGGAAGTATAACAACAGACTGAAGAGACAAAATAAACCAATGTTCAATGCCCAAAACCATGCCAAAATGCAAAGTTACCTAATATGACTATATATATTAAATAATATTTTGTGTGTATAGGAAAAATCAGCTCTTATTTCCATTTTTACTGTAATACTGGGCATCACTGTAAGGAATTTGAGTAAAGCTTGTTTACCTTTTTGTCTGTGACCTTCAAAGTCCCCGAGAACACCCTCATGAACCTGCTAGGAATAGGAATCTAAGCTACTATGATCTCTTTAGAGATGTCTCACATAGCAGAGTCCTGTCAACTTTATTCTATTGTAATCAAAGTTTATTGGGTTAGAGCAATGGAAACACCAAACTCTTTTATGCAAAAAGGAGAAGGAGGAGAAAATGAAGAGGAAGAAGAAGAAGATGGGGGGGATTGTTTAGAAAGAAACAGCATCAGAGAGGAAGAGTAACCCTGGTCTCAGGGAGAGCACACAGGTAGAGCAGACACTGCAGGACAGGGCAAGGCCAGGGGGCTGCAAAGCCACCAGGATGGAGTAGCTTCCCTGGGCTCTCTCCCTTGGATCATGTGGTTGCCCAGCCCCGCTGATCAACTTTCTCTGCTTCTCTAAGCTCATCAACAACCACAGCGACTTACTGAGCACATTCAAGCAATGGACCCACACTGAGACTGCCATCTCTCAGTCCCAATGCAGTCTCAAAGTGATCACATAGAATAGGAATCCCAAGGTCACACACACACACACACACACACACACACACACACACAATAACCTGGAAAGCTACATACACCTCCAGCAAAATAAATGACTGCTGTTTGGACACACCTCTCTCCATCCGGCCACCAGGATGCTCAGGAAATCCTGAGTGTCCTTGAGAAAAGTCTAATTCTCAGGCATGCACAGCCAAAACAAAAACAGGGGTGAGATTTTAAAATTCGACACATTTAAACTGCCAGAAAATTGTCTAGAAGCAGCAGCCGAGCAGCGACTGGGCATGGCCTTTCTGTGAGACTTTGTCAGATGGGGACACGGGAGGGGCCCACCAGCCAGCCGAGCAGCCGCCCCCCAACCCAGGAGCCCTGGGATAGGCAGCAGTCTGCCGTGGGATTCTTTCACAATGGCCTGGCAGAAATGGATGGTCCGCACAGGGAAGGATCAATTGTAAAAAGCAGAATTAGTCATTCTAAATCATGCAGCTGTGGTCGAAGGGAGCTCTTCTAAAAATCATTAAACAATCATGTATTCCTATTGATTTATTCAAAATACCTTGAGGGAAAGCAGATTAAACACAAGGTAAAAGTAAGCTAATGCAGATTAAATGGATGAAGGATGGGCCGAGAGTTCCCTAGGTAGTTTTTGTACTAATGAGAGGAAAATTATATGTACACTATTACCAGGATAAAAGGGTCTATTAGAGGTCTTTTGCTTGACATATTTATGTATTTCAAATACTAAGTAGCATAGTGAATTAGGTTTACTCTGGACATTTGTTATTTTTATTGCATCTCCAAAGTGATAAACAGAGTTCTCCGTCAAGGGCAGCGTGTTGCTCACTCCAGAGGCCCTGCCTGGTAGACAAATCCCCGTGCCAGGGCTCATCCCTGGGTGTCGTTTATCAACAACCCCAGGGCTGTCTGACTGCAAGGACCAGGTTTTGAGTCCAAGAGCAGCAAGCACCACCCTGAGGTGAGATGAGGTGTGGTTTGTAGAGCATCTTGCCCTAGGCCACAGTCAGAGACATCCTCGCTTCCTCTAGCAGAATCTGTCCAAGTGCTGTCTCTACGGAAGCCGGAAATTAAATGTGTGTGTTACACACTGTGCTCACCACGTGCGTGAGTGACACAGCGGGTGTCACGGTCCTCCGTGGAAGTGATGGAAGCAGAACACCAAAACCAAGAGACCAAGGACATGGAACTGGTGAGGCTCAGAACGAAGACCTCACGTGTTTTCCCCAGTTCAGGGTTTTGCTGCTACACTGTGTAGAAGTGTAAATTGTATTCACTATTTTTAAAGTGCCATTATTCTCACTATCTTCATTGGCTGTTTGAAAGCAAATTCATTGTCCTCCCCTATCCACTTTCATCTTCTACCTTTCTTATTCCAATTATCACCCTGTTTCCGTCAACCCGGAAGTTACATCATTCTCCCACCCTCACGCTAGACTTTGGTGTTGATGCTTTATGAAACAGTTCTGGATATCTCTTCTGTGAGTGTCTTTAGGAGCTATGATTTTTTAAAAATACAATTAATGCTACCACCGAGTAACATTCAAAGGAAAAACAGACTCATAAAAGTATTACAGCATGACTCGGGAGGCTGAGACAGGCGGATTGTTGTGAGTTCGAGACCAGCCTGGGCTACAAAGTGAGCTCAAGGCCAGCCTGAACGGCATAGTGAGACCCTGTCTCAAAAACAGGGCTGGGGATCTAGCTCAGCGGTCTAAGCGCCTGCCTGGCAAGCGCAAGGTCGTGAGTTCAATCCCCAGTGCTGCCAAAAAAACCCAAAGAAAACAAAAGTATTACAGCATGTCCTCGTCCACCTTATTCACCAGATCTGGCAGTCTGTGATTTCTGGCTTTTCCCCAGTCAAAATGACCATAAAAGGTAAACGTTCCGAATCAGTTTAGAACATCAAGGCAGTCACGACAACACAATTAGAGACCCTCATGGGGCCAGGGATATAGCTCAGTGGCACAGTGCCTGCCTGGCAAGCACGAGGTCTTGAGATTGATTCCTGGTACCCCTCCCCAAAACAAAAAGACCCTCATGAAAGAGGACTTCCACAACCACTTCCGAAAGTGGCAAGGATGACAGGAGTCATGTGTTCCAAGGGAGGAGTATTTCGAGAAGAATTCATGGCAATAAATTTTTTACTGTAACAACTTTTTAAAATTTAAACATTCATTATATTACTGCAAATGTATGTTTTCATCACATCTCATATATAATAATGCATATAAATAATAAAAAGTCCTTTTAAAATATTTTTATTTAACCTTAAAAAGCACAAAAAGCCCAAGTTTAATAATTAAATAAAAAAACTTGCATGTTTATTAATAATCACAGCACACGTGTGTGTAGGCTGAAACATTATCATCGGTCCTCCCTGTTTTTCTTGCTAAATCATACAGCGCATGTCATCCCTGATGCACTCAGGTTTTGATGCTGCTGACCATTCGGGGGCACAGAAATAGAAATGAGTACCACACTGCCCCACCCCACACACAACGTTCTCTTGTCACATACACAGTTTGTGCTCAAGCACCACACAACAGGGTGGTGGAAAATATCACAGCCTGCAGGCCAGGTACGAAGCCTACGCTAGACCCCAGCCATGCAACTCTAGCTGGGGTTGTTGCCCTCACTCTTTCCTCTCTCAAGGGCGTTCCACGCCCCTACAACCATCTTAATCTTAAGATGTAGCTTTCATCCTCCCTTGCCCTGCTCATAAAATCCAAGACGAGGTGGATTGCAGTGGCAGTATCCACATTTCTGTTTGTTGCTCTTCTACCCAGAGGGGAAACGTCTCAAGGAAGCTGATGTTGAGCCTGGCTCTCAGACAGGTCACTTAGAAAGGAGGCATTTCTGGTAGAAAGGCCCTCTGGTGACCTCAGTCTGGAGAAGGTGGTTCAAAAGGAAAGTCAAGAGGGTTCTGTGGTTAGAGCCAAAGCCTAGGAGGCAGAGAGGGAAGCTGCAAAACTAAAAAGAATACAGTAGTGCAACTTCAGTATTTGCGAAGATGTATGTTGTATAGTCACATCATGGGCAAGACCCAAATACAATGGATAGAAACAGCAGCCTCACCACATTCACAGTAATGACCTTGACTAGGAACTAGAAAGACACAGGAGCCATTCTCAACTCTGCAGTGTCCATTCCCCACAGAGACCTTTTAGATCAGTATGTCATCTCAGGACAAGGACCCACAAGTATGTGACTTCAGAACGTTTCTTGTACTTCAATGCACAGCCAATCAGCAAACATCTTCTGCTGCATGAGACTCCTTCCATAGATACGGTGTAAGAGTAGACAGAATCCGGTATTTCATCTAAATCACGTAGTACTGGGTAGTGCCTCTTATTACTACAGAGGAGATATAACCATATATCTATGCATGGTCTGGCCAGAAAATTAAAGAAGCATTTCATCCTTGTTTTAAGAATAAAATCTGCCCCTGTTTCTTGCCATCTAATTGTGTTCTTTACGTGTCAGAGCTTAAATATGCTGGCTATCATTTGAAGAAATAATGGTATCTTGCATTTTCATGGTACTTAACTTGTAAAATGCTTTGGTTCATTTAATCATTACTTCAGTCTATGACAGCAGCAATGAGCTGTTATTATTTCTAATTTGCAAATTATTTCCAACTTGCCAGTGGGAAAACAGATTGAGCAATACTGAAAACTTTACCCAACGTCACATGAGTCATTGGTTACCAAGCTTAGACTAGAGCTCTTTATTCAGAATTTAGTTATCTTGTACCAACCTGGGGGTTCAGCTCAGTGAAAGAGTGTGTATCCCGCACGCAGAAACCCTAGGCTTAAGCCCCACCACCAAAAAACAACAACTTAGTCACCATACGTCCTTCATTACTGGTTTCTCACTGCATAATAAATTGGACACAAATCCCGGGGAAAGGATCTTTATCTAAATAATGGTGAATATTTTAAACTATTTTGTAAAATTGTAAATAAATAAATAAATAAATTGTTACAGATTAACAGCAATAGGATTACATAACATTTTGGCCAAGTACTACAATAAATTAAAAATCACAAGAAGCATATATGCACTACACACTGATAGTGTTTTTACTTCACTCGCTTCCATCACTGTCCTGCACTTTGTCGGGTGTCAGCAGCACACACACAACAGCCACTGTCTGCAGCTATGGTCCAAATAGTAGACGCAAAGGTCTAAGAAACGTCTGTTTAGTTAAAGTCGCTTGAAAACCACAGAACTCACAGAAAGGGCAAAACTGCTGTCCTCATACATAGTACCAATGTGCAAAACGCACACCATTTTGACCTGATTCGGATAACCTCCTGTTTCCAGAACCTCCAAATCATAGTCTAGACTGCTTTCTAATCAAAATGATAAGGAACACAGTTTTGTCTTCCATTCCGCAACTGGGACGAGCTTTCTAAGAAGGAGCGTCAGAGAACTTGTTAGCGCCAGAGCCTGACCCAGCTGACCATGTCCTCTTCCTCCTCTGGGGGAGGGCTGTCACTATAGCTGCACAACTCTGGGACAGGAAAGGCCTTTCTGCTTACTGAAAATGAGTTCCATTCACAACTGTGCTTTTCCAGGGTTTGGCTGTTCACATTTTCTTGGATGCTGTTGGAGTTATAAAATAAACACTTCCAAGATTGTTTTCTTAAAAGTCAGTCTAACATAAAATGAAATGAAAAGAGCTGTTCTGAGCCTACGGTTCAACATGGGTGCATTTAACTAAGAACATACCTTTTTCCTCCTCTCTTTGAACTTTTTCAGACTGATCTTCAGTTTTCAAAGTCTCAACGCTGGCTCGTTCCACTAGAGACTTCTGTTTGAAGACTGGCCCCATCCTAAACTCTGAGACAACATTTGGACATTAGTTATTTATTTAAGATCTGAATTCAGGCAACTATTGAGACAGATGTTTAGAAACTTGAGCAGTGGTGGAGGAATTATAGAGCTTAAGCTGAGGAGGACACTCAGGGACATAGGATCCGGCTAGCAGCTTTCACACGGATACAGCATCACCGTCCCATTGTGTCCATGAGGCACTTGAAGTGTAGGAGAATTGGGGCACTTGTTAATGGATGTACAATTATTTAGTTAGTGTTGTAGTCAGGGGTTGCAGGGAGAAAGATTACAAGCAGGACACAGAATTTATGGTGTTATTTATGATGGTTACCCAGTCTTAAACACAAGACAGTGCAGGAAATCTGTCCACAACACCAAAGTTTGTTCTGGGAAGGCCTAAAGGCCAGTGGTAGAAGCTAGAAAGTCTATGCCAGTAGGATGAAGGATCTGTGCTAGCAGGTTGAGGGTTCCATAGTGGAGCCAAAAAGTGACACTCGAATAAGGACCAGGGCTCCCCGAAAAGTACCACAGCCATCCTCAGTGACAATGAGGTCTCGCGCTCCCCTGATGATGAGAACAGTTGAGTACATGCCAGGAAGCCAGCGTGACAACTTCTCCTGGAGTTTAAGCAGCAACCATCTTCCCCTCCAGAGCCAGGAAGCGATGCTCAACACAAAGACCAGAGCTCCCCAAAGTGAACCGCAGCCACTCTCAGCAACAAGGTCCCTAGCTCCTTGGATGATAATGGTTGAATTCATATTGGGGAAGCCAGCTTGACAAGCTCCTCCAGGAGAACCAATGGCTCCAAACAGCAGCACTGAGGAGAACCCACAACACCACCACATTTCCTTTCCACATCTCCTTTTATGCTGGTAACTTTCCCCAGGTGGGCCATCTACACTCAGCACCATGCTGATTTAATTCAGCTGCTGTTAAGTTGATCACCAGTTTTTAATCCATAACAGAGAATAGAGGAGAAAAGAAAATCAGGTAAAGGAGAATAGGATCCAAAATGCCTCTTCGTTCAGGATAGAAATGGGACAACTGGTAAAGTGGTTAGCAACTCGCATCCTAATCTAACCATACATTTCTTCTGTCTAGTAGGCATGAGAAGGAACAAGTTGCTTTACAGAAAGAGAGAAACAGAGAGCAGACCACTCAAGGAGGCCATAGAAAGATTAAATAGGGTTCTACACAGAAAGCACGTCTCCTCGAGTCTAGCATGTGCTAAGTGCTAGGAAATAGTAGCTGTTATTTCAAATCATCAATTAGTATGTGCTATCAAGGGTCCCTTTGTAATGTTGTTTAAAAGCTTCTGATAATTCCAAGACAGGCAAAACTGGCTGCTTTTGAACAGGTGAAAAGAAAAGATAAAAGAGAACAAACTTGCCTGTGGTAAGACAGCGTGTGCTCTCGGCGAAGTGGGATGGCTGAGGTCCTGGCTGACGACCCAACAAGGCTCTGAGCCACTGAATGAGCCACATGATCAAGAGCAGATCTCACATGAAACTAACAGTTTTCTCTAAAGACTCCTTCAGTGTCACGGGCTCCTTTCAGAGCCTTGTCAGGGCCCTGGCGATATGCTCAAGGCACACACTGGTCCCGTCTCTTCAAGACCGTCAACTGAGATATACAAGCGTCAGACCCTCAAAAACAAAACAAAGGCAAAAACAACCACAGCTTGCTCATCAGTGGTGTAATTCGTCTGATTCCTTAAGAACTAAACAACACCACAGCTGACATAATTGTGGGGAGAGGTCTTCTTTATGCGGCTTCTGTCTCTTGAGTGCTTTAACACCTGCCTGGTACTGGGAGACGGGTTAGTTCTGCACTACCAGAAACCAGGAGATTCCTTCCAGGAATGGAGAAGCTCATGAACTAGGCACAAATCCAACCTTTCAAGCCTGCTGTGTTCTGGATACAGCAACTCAAACAAGGACCTGAGGACAACAAATCTCACAATGGGCCTGAAGAATCTGAAGATGTGCCATTGGTTCACTTAGTGGCTCCATTGAGAAACTCCTGTGTGCCATCCTGTGGGACCTGACCATGAGTGTCCCCTCTGTGAGGACACAGTGGTCCTGGACAAGGGAAAGCACCACAGAGGCAGGGAGTGCATGTGGCTTGTCCCTGTGACACACGCTCGGACCTCATCCTTGTGCTCCGTCTTATTCCTTACTCTCTGACATCACGACTTGATGTCACAAAGGGTCATAGGGGTGCTGAGCACTTACTGAATTTCCAGGGTTTGAACTTAGTATAACGCAGCACTTAAGGTACTGTCATTCGTGATTGCAGCAGCCCTCGAAGTACTGAAGTCCACACATGAAGAGGCAGAGGCTTGAGAAGACAGTAAGGGATGAAGCAAAGCATCCGAAACCAAAAATAGAAGCCCAGCGATGAAGGTTCAATTGGTCTCCTGGGTTTTATTTACTTAGGATATATCTTCTGTCAGCACGAGCAGCAACGTAAAGAGATGCTGAGAAAGAGGAACCAAGAGGGAAACAGAATGATTCCCTCTCACTTTGATGGTCATTTCTGCCACTTTGGAGTGGTGAAAGGCAACAAGGCAGGAAAGAAAAAAGAGGGATAAAATAAAAAGGAAGGGCAAAGAAGACAAGGTATAATTGAATTTCCAGAGGGTTTTGCGTGTAGGTGAAGAAGTGGATCATTTTAGTAAATGATCAAATTGCACTAAAACAGTATAATGGATTATCTCAATGGTCCAGACCTGAGTCCAAATCCTAGCTCCACCTGCATGATGCCTACCTCTCCAAGCTTCAGTTTCCTTAGATGTCAATGGTACTAAAATAGTGCCTAGCATATATAGTTACAGGAGGATTAAATGTGTGTATATATATATATATATATATATATATATATATATGAAGCACTTCAAACAGTGCTTGGACTATAGTAAATAATAAATTTTAGCAATTATGGTACTTTAGAGAAATTTACAACTTGATTACATTTCCTTTTATCAGTGAAAGTGCTTGTGGAAATTGATACAATGCACATGTTCATTTATTAATGTATTCATCCTACAAACTTTACCGTGCACATGCTAGGCATGAGGGATAAAGTATATAGAAGGCAGTCTCAATATGTACCTTTCTGAAACTCTCAGAAAGCAGTCTTTATTCCATCTAAGATGGAAAAAAAACTGACTACTGTGTCTTATTTTTTTAAGGTCATTCTGAATGGACTTCCTTATTAAGATGTCTTTAGTCAAAGGCACTAATTGCGTATAAAGTAGATCCCTCCCCACTCCAATATGACTCTTGATAAGTGTGCATGAGTCAGCTCTGCAGGGTGTGCACTGTGTGCAATTATTTCCTAGTTAATCCCTTTAGAGATGAGAGGACTTGTTAAGTGTCAGGACAGAGCGCCTAACACGGGAGGGAAGGACCCATTCGCCTGGGTTCACGTGTTTCATATCGTCTAGTGAGCCTCTGCTCTTCCTTTTCAGGGAAGTGTCATTGAAGAGACATCATTGTGTCATCTAACATGTGTTTAGTGATTATTTTATCTGTAAGTGGTGAAGATCGTACTAAATGATTGTTCCCTCTGTCTCATTAAAGCTAACAGGGTTGTCACTACTTCAGTGATGGATTCAACATCCCAGCTTCTTTTCAGGAATGTGCCTTATTCTCTATCAGAGAAATGCAGCCACTTTGAGAATGGATTTAGCCAGTAGTCTACAACGGATTCAACCTCAAATCCATAGAGTTGTTATTAGGAAAGGGAGGTTTACTTAAAATGTCTTTCCTCTATCCCTCACCCCAGGCCTTGTTCTGTGCATTCAGTGCTGTAATGGTAAGTCTGATCAGCTATTTGATTCTCTTTTCTTGAAGATGCGTTCTCCAAAGATGACTGTGCTGCTCTTCCTCCCTAATTCCTCTGGTCTTCCAGATAATGGATGTGCAGTACAGCAATGATGTCTAGCAAAAATACTTCTCCCTTGATGGGCAAGAAATGACCCTATTGGTAGAAATTTCTAGCCAGAAAAGATTTAAAAAATCTATTCATTGAGAATATTATTTGGGCAAGTGGAAGGAAGCTTAAAGAATTCCTTAAGTAACAGTAGATGTAGACAGAACTACTAACAATAATAGCAAAGGAAATGCTTGAAAATATTTGAAAGATATTCTTTCCATTTTGCCTATTTTTTTCTTGTTTGGAATTCCAGTATCCTTCCTCCAAATCACTTTAATTGTTGTATTTTAAGGTAAGGACAATGGTCAGCTTCCAATACAGAATGATCTATCATATGCTTTCTTTTGGCTAATGAAGGGGTGACTCTGGATAATGACATTCACTGACTTTGATTTTTTTTCAGCTAAGTTTTAATTTTTAATTCAGATATATTTGTGATAAATAGCAATTGTATTCATCTTGGGGAATTGGCACATACACATATTGTATCTTGGTCATTTTCATTTTTAAGTTCTTACCTTGAAAAATTTCTCACGGCTAGTGTAAGATGAATAAGGTCCTGGCAAAGAAACATAATAGAAAAAGCCAAGGCCTCAGCAAAAGTATGTACACAGTGCTAAGAGAAGGAGACAGGAAGTTGCTGAAGCGGTTGGAATACGGAATAGGAATGGTCAGTCATCCACTCAGCAGTGAACGACGGAAAGGTCAGGTCACTTTTACACACACCATGTCTTTCACAGGCTAAAGCAAGCATTGGAAATCTGAAGTCCTACTTGCCTCCTAAAGTTCAACGAGAACAGAAAACGGTGCCACGTTCAGATTGTACTGAAACTTAGAAATGGCTTGAACATGTGGGGGTAAATATGAAGTCATGCTTGGAGCACCGCCCTCAGCCTAGTCTCTCTCCCCACTGCACCCCACTGCACCCGCATTCTTCCCGGCTCACCTCGTGCATATCCAGAGGCAGCTGCCTGGTAAATCAGACAGAATTCTTCAAAAGGCCCCCAGGGGGCTGATTATCACAATAAATATTACAAGTTTGTCCTCTCACAGACCTTACTTCAGAAGGCTTCGAGGCGAGCCGATTTCGTTGTTATGACTGCTCTGTTTTTCCTCAGAAGAGATTGATGGGGCTCCCTGGCCTCCCCCAGGTCACCCAGCAGGATGGTGCCCCACCAGAAGGTTCCATACGGCCTGAGAATCAATGATGTTGTAGAATGGAGCTCCACAGCCGCCAACACAAATATGTCAGTGGATTTTACAAAAGACTTTTTAATAAAACTGCAAACCCCTTTTCTGTACCAGGTCAATTCAGCGGGCTGTGCTGTTATTTCAGGGGTCGCTACTGACACCAAAATCAACCAAATGTGGAACTCAAGTTTGTGGTATTTGGTAGCGTGGATAATCACCAGCAGAGATTACATTTTAGACACTGAATGTGTAAAACAAGATTCACTTTACCATTTGTGCTCTTTTTGAGCCATTAAACATAAACACATATTCAGCTACTATAGTGGTTCTCAACTAGGGCAATTTGCCAAATACCAGGAGGTGCTTAGCAATGCCCAGAGCCACGTCAAGAGTAGGGACTGGGGTGGTGTGAAGAAGAGAGATGCTGCTTGGTGCAGTGGGTAAGGGCGAGATGGTTGCTAAATCTTCCACAATGCTCAGTGCGGTCCCTTCAACAAAGAAATTATTCAGCCCCTGTGGTCAGTGGTGCCAAGACTCAGACACCTAAGTTTGGGAGCAGAGATAGCAATTGGCACAGAAGGAAGAGACGGATTGGAAGTCATCTGTGCAGTGTTTGCACCCCCAGGTTTTGTTCTCAAACTTGGCAGCAGGCAACTACCCCACAGCCTCTCCCACTTTTACAGAAAACTTCTGCTACATCTACCTGCATTTTTAAGCCCAGGTATATATATGGGGTAGGGGTAAACAGTGCTGAAAAGGGCATCACGTCTGTCTTAGTTACTTTCTCATTGCTGGGACATGACACTTGGCACACACAAGTTAAGGAGGAAAAGGTTTACTTGGCTTACAGTTTGTAGAAGCTTCCATCCACAGTCAGCTGGCTCCAAGGGAGGACAGCATCACAGAGGGGCATCATGGAGAAGAAACAGTCCATGGCATGGCAGACAGGAAGAAGCAGAGTGGGATCAAGGCACAAAGAGGGATTCATACACACTCTTCCAGGCTGTGCCCTCAGTGACCCACCTCTTCCCACCAGGCTTCCCCTCCCAACATCACACTCGGCTGTAAACCCATGAACAGACTCATCCAGTGTCACAGACCCGTGATCCAGTCACTCACAAAAGCCCTACAAGCCCTATGAGCCTATGGGGTGTTGAGGGGATCTAAATTTAAGCCGTAATCATTGTGGCTTGAATATCTTGGTCCAAATTATAGTTCATTCTTTTTGACTATTCTATAATATTCCATCACATGAATAAACTACAAAATAAACTTCATTTTGATTCTCAAATTGTCTACAGGTACTTGTATCATGAACATTTTATATAAAACATAGTGTGTCATTTCTTTATATATATAAAGATAAAATGTATAAAAGTACAATATAAAAAAATAAAAAATAATTAATTAATAATAATAAAAATAAAAATACAATATCTCCTAAGTTTTATATAAAATTAGAAAATTAAATACACCCATCTATTAATCACTCTCTCTATTGTGACATTATTGGTTTCTTTTCTTCTTTGTATCTTCTATTTTTCTACAATAAACGTATCATTTTTTGTAATAAGAAAAATGTTTTCTATAAAGCTGGGAGACTGGCATCATTTTAAATTATAAGAATATCCAAATGTACATAAATATCTGTAAATTCAGTGTAAGATGCTAACCTCAACTTACAGCAAGCCACAGACTAGTCATGAATTTGTTTTACTGAACTTAAAGCTAACCAAAAGGAATGGGTGCATCTAGGTAGACCACATTTCTGAATTTGCCCACAAAATGTGTAGTCAGGAGCAGAACTGCACTGTACACAAATTACAGCCTCACAAGCATAAGTAAGATTGAGAAGCCAAATAAGAGTGATCTTCTTGTTGGTGTCCTCATGCATAATTAAAAGCTTAAGTTTGGGCACAAGAGACCTTTGGACACCTTGAGAGTCACCTGAACTCTGCACAGTTTGTACCATATGTATTTCAGCTGACTTAGAGATTAACTACAAAGAGTAAAATTATAAAGACTAGGAAACTAGTGAAAAAACTTAATTTTGACCCATCCCTGAATCCGTACAGGAAACAGTACATCCCATGGGGTCTGCGGCCCAACCTTTCATGACTGTCAGTCGTGATCCATGGGACGAGACCATGGGTGGGTGATGCGCTGGGGTGGCATGGCCACATGGTGGGGTGTGACACAGGAGTGAGCAGTCCTGCCCTGTGGCCACCTCTTCCTTACAGCGAAGGCAGCCACTGACCTCAGGAGAGGACAGCCGAGCTGCAAGGGCACCTTCTTTCTCCTTGCTCCTGTAAAACAAAACCGCCCTTTTCAAGTTTGTCAGAGAAAATACTGTGCAGGCTTGAATTCATCGTGTTTGTTTCCTTTAACTGTCGACCTCATTTTTCCTGAGCAGAGAAAACCTGCGAGCTCACCTCTGGATGCCAGGACATTTCCCCCTGCATCACAGAGCAAGCGTGGCTGTGAACAGCGGCGAGAGTGCTCACCTGCGGGTGCAACAAGACAGGTCAGGCGATCAAAGACAGCCAGAAAGGACAAGCTGAGTGACAGTAGCGCAACTGAGATGACACTTCATCTCTACACCCAACGAGCTCCTCTTTCAAAGAAAATGTAGGCCCACTGGGTACCGAATCGATGGCGCTCCTTTCTGCCAGTGTAGACGAAAACTCACAGGTGGCAGCCCCACCCCCAATCATGCGTGCACACGGCACGGCCAACAGCCACATGCACAGAGACAGCGCCACAGCAGCAGTGACACTGCAGAGCCTGCCCTGTGTTTGCCAGAGGTCTTAAGGGAATCTTCCATCTCATTCCGTAGTAATGCCCTTTTGTTGACAAAAGTAAATTGATGATAGTCAAGAGGGAAGCATTTGGTGGAAAAATTCTGTTGACCCTTCTCAGATTGGATTTGACCACAGAATAGGATACCAGCAGTTGCAGAAATGATAGATTATTGTAATGACTGCCAGGATGGCCTTTTGGCATGTTTAAATGGCAATAAATTTCACCAGGAGGAAGGCAATTTTACTACTTTCAAGCAGTAAGGAAACACGGTGTTTAAGGTGTAAATAAATTGTGAGTCGTTAACAGCAAACATTCTTTCCATGGTGCAATTCTCCATCACTGGCTATTCATATTTAATTTAATTATATGGATTTACTTAGCCAATTATGCTTATTTGTTCCAGGTCACAGAATTCTCAGGCCAACAATTTTGTTCTCTTCCTACCCTTTATGTGCATAAACAAGACTAGCTTCTCCCTTTTTCCTTCCATGGGAACATAAACATGATGGGGTAGTTGGATGACATGATCCCAGTGAACAGGTGATTAAATTAGAGACTGAGCCACTCCATGGCTTTTCCTCGGCTCCCTAGGTCCTTCTGGGGCTCAGACCTTCACTCAACTCTGCCCCTGAGAGAGGAGGCCAGAGGCAGAGGTGTGCAGTGGAGTTGCACATTTCCTCAAGAACAACTGTGCTAAGACCCACTTACATTTATTGCCCCATTTCATTGGAAAATGCCTCCCTTGTTGGGTGTAAATGTGCATCTGAAGCTCCACTTAGAAGATCATTTAAAAATACACCTCAAGGTGATAATGAACGAGTTCATTAACAACCACCTGCTCGAGGGCAGCTTAAACACGCTGGTTCCATCCACAGCCAGGTTCAGCTTACTGCAAGCTTTCAGTGTCTCTCTGCTCAGAGGAGAAAAAGGAGACACACTTCATCTCAGGCAGGTCAACAAATCGCTTTGCCTCATCAGTGTTGATCTTGGGTTGGCTGAGCAAGCACAATTTGTCCAAAGGCCTCCGTCACTCTGCACAGAGCACACTGTAGGCTGACATGGCAGTGAGAGGGAGAGGAGGGTCTGAGCGCCTGGTCCCTAGCCTCCCCAAAACCAAGCACATGTGTTTCTTTCTGCTTGCTTCATGCTCCTCGGAATGTTTTTTCTGAGACTACGTTGGGAAGGTTTTTGTTTCCGATATTTTGTGGAGTAGCTCAACCAACTTGGGTCAAAAACATCATCTCGTTGGTCTCCAGACAGGAACAACTGAAACTCTGCGAGCTGGTGGGACACCCAGAGGATCTGGTGTGCTCAGTACAGTGAATTACTGGCTTTCCTGTCCTAGAATTATGTCCTTGGCCTCCCAGGTAGAGGTACAGGGGAAACATATGAAGATACTGAGTAAAGAAAGTCATTGGAGGAAGTTTAATGAGGTTGAAATGTGAGGGATCAGGTTGAAAAATATGGAGCACTTATACCCAGAAAAAAGAATTACTAATTGTAGGAGCTGGAAAGTTTGAGAAAATGGTCTGTAACTGGCAGTGTAGCTCGTAGCAGACTGCTTGCCTAACACACTCAAGGAATGGATTCCAGCTCCCGTAAACACAGAGGGGGGGGGAGGAGGGAGAGAGGGAGGAAAGAACCAAGGGAGGGAAAGAGAGTAAGAGAGAGATCTTTCATAAATAGGAAGGGAACCAAGAGATGGAGAGAAGGAGGTGGGAGGGTGGAGGGAATGAAAAAGAACTTAGATGTGTGATGCACATGTACCAGCTCCCCACAATGAGTGTAATCATGATGTATGCAAACATAGACTAATAAACATTTGAAAAGAAAGAAAATGGTCTATACATTGTATCATTTTCTAGAAAGGGAAGTGGAGACACCAAAATCTGAGCAAGTTTCTCAAAGCCAACAGACTTTAGTGACAAACTGCTCTAGAAAAGGAGGGACTTCACGCTCTTGCTCCTGAACGCACTATCCCAGCAGGGTCACCCCCACAACTGCCCGGAGGGAACCCCAGTGAGCCAGTCTCAGCTGCACCAAGGCCAAGCTGGGCCCATGGCTCTGGAGAGCCAAGGTCAAGTTCTCAGCTTGCAGGGCTGGGAATGCACAGCCCTCCAAGCCTGCACATCCTTGCCAAGGCCTAGACTCATCTTGTCACTACAACCAAAGAATCAGCAAGGGCTCTAGGATGGCAGGGTACTTTTAGACCCTGGGGCAAGATTCTCCAGCTCTGGCTGAGATGAACGCCAAGGGTCAGAGTCTGCCCAGTTTCCCCCACGGTTGGTCTGGTCTCGAGAAGCTGTAATTCCCATGGCATCTGTGGACATCTAGAAGCATGCGGTCATAATATCCTGGTCAAGTTCCTGTGTTTAGTGGAACTGGGCCTCCCTCCCCTGCTAATGAGAACCTTCCTCCCAGCCTCTGTTAACCTTTCACCAGTTCTGTGCCAGGCCTGCGACCCAAAGCCAGAGCTGCCCAGGCTGCCACTTTGTTTATCCCCTGGGCTAATTCTAGGTGAGCAGAGTGTCCCTGCACTGTGGTCACAGGATGCCAGGGAGCAGATCTGTGTGGCCACATAGTTATGGTGCTGACACCAGCAGGCGGGGACAGCCTGTCCCACTTCGTGATGACTGCTGACTCCTAAAGCCAATCGCTGCAGGTAGGATCTGACAAACGAACTTGGGTCAATACGCAACTGTTGATGTCTCATCATGAGTAAACATGGTGGCCTTGTGGCACCCCCCCAAAAAAAAATTTCCTTCTCTTTCTGTCTGATTTCTACTTGACCAGCTTTATGATTTGCTTATTTTGTCAGGTCAATCAGATACGATTAGCATGTCTTCCCAATAAAGATTCATAACTGCTCGAATCAACAAAGGGCAATGGAGGGGGGCATTTCACACCAGTGCAGGGTGAAGGAGCTTATTTATTTGTTCTGGGACTGCTATCGCATACGCTGTATCATAGGCTGTGTGCACACCACAGCAGAGAAGGGGAGAAACCAGTTCATTCAAGCATCAGGAAGCAAGGCTTTAATTGAGAGCTAATTGCCCTCATGCAATGCTTCCACAACGGGGTCATTTTGAACAGTCTCCAGGAAGATAACTTCCCCTGAGCAAGTAATAAAAGCCAGGCGAGATGCAGAGTGTTTTCTGTGTATTTTAAATTTAGTCCTTATACTAAGCCCATGAGAGAAAAACGGGAAACTTTTTCTTGTTCACCCAGTATCCATTCTCTTTTTTTCTCAGCAGTAGAACCCTAGTTTCTTCACAGGGATAATATTGTAAGCTACAAAAGACTACCAGAAGGACATGGTGGTACACACTTATAACCCCAGCCATTTGGGAGACTGAGGCAGTACGACTGCAATTTCCAAACCAGTGTAGGTAATTTAAGGCTAGCCTATCTCCAAACTAAAAATAAACAAATAAGGATGGCTAAGTATGTTGCTCAGTGCTCCCTTGGTACAATTCCCAGTACCAGAAAAAGTAAAGACTAAATTTGGGCTAGGAGTATAAATCAGATGGATAGAGTTTGCTTAGGATGTACAAGTTCCCCGCAACACGGTGAGGAAATGTATCAAAAGACAGCAGCAAAAGATTACATTTCTCAGCTTCCTTTCTAACTTGAAGAGTTTCTAACCAAGGAAATGGAAGTAGAAGTGTTGTTTTGGATTCAGAGATGGCTACTTAAAGGAAGTTATTGCAGCCTCGCCCTTTTTCACTTCTTCCTTCATTCAGTTTGAAAAGTAGATGTGATGGCTAGGACTCCAGCAGCTGTTTTGGGTCTTGCATTAGGATAACTGGAGTGGAAGATAAGATCTTAAACTCTTCTGGTGGCATCCTTTACACAAAGGTATATAGCACATTTCTTAAGCCAATGATCTTTTAGATTTTCTATTATGTGTAACCTAACCTAATCCTAGCAAAATAGCTAACATTTTTATCATCACTGTTACAGAGACCAGACTCAGAGGCTGGCAAATGCAAGGATAGAATGGCAACCCAGGTTGCCTCACCCTGGCACCTCTATTTTTAGTGCAATGCTGCTTATTGAGAGCAACCAAAGTGACAGCCACCCATGTCCCCTTCATCTCGCTAAGGTTTGTTTCCACTGTCCACACCATACTGCCCTGCTCTGCCCACCTGCAACACTCACATACACTGTTCCCTGTGACTGGAATTCACTCCTCCTTTTTCTTTGCCTGCCCAACCCCTACTTGGTTTTCAAAATGTGATTGGAAAACCTCCCCTATCCTCTGTGTGGCTGAGATTTCCCTCAATGCGCTACTGCAGTCCTCTTGTCACTCAGCATCAGCTTCCTGAACTCCCAAGAGGATGGAGGGGGGACACTGTCTGCTCACCCATTGTGAGAGGGAATGGAGCCTGGAGCCCTGCAGGGGACACCAGAAGACCCCAGGGGCCCCGGTCAGAACCCTGAGAAGAGTCTGGCCTACCAGCAAGAACCCCAGATAAAGCACAACTCTGGTCTCCCCACAGAACATGATAACAAAAATTAAATGGACTTTAACTGTGTTGCTGAAAAAAGTTCAATAATATTTTTATATCTGGCACGCAATCCCAGTTGATTGGGCATATATAAAGGAGCCTAACAATGTAGTCTAAAAGAGAAAAATCAGTCAGGTGATGTCTTGGTTACTTTTCTCTCGTTGCTGGGACAAAACACCTGACACCCAAAGTGAAGCAGTTTCTGGAGATTTCAGTCCATGATCAGCTGGCTCCAAGGCAGGGTGGCATGGCACTGGGGCAACACTTCAAGGCAGCAGCCAGAACAAAAGAGGGAAAACAAGCCTTTTCTCTTCCCTTATATGGTACACAGGCCACTCCCGCCCCCTTTCCAGGGAGTGTGTAGCACTCACAAAATCTTACCCTCCTTTGCACAGGATAAGGATATTTACAAAATAAGAACCCTGGCTCCATGCTGAGTTTCTCAGTTAAACTTCTAACCTTCTCAAGTTGACACAATGTATCAACCATAACAGATGAGATCAACTCAGAAATGTACAGATGTTGGAATGTATTGGCAAGGGCAGTAAAATAATTTTCATAATTATATTCCACATACCTAAAATTTAAGTAGGGACATAGAAGATAGTTAAAATACACCCAAATAAAGACTGCAGAGAAAGAAATAATATCATATAAGATGAAAAACACACAGGATGGAATTAGCAGATTAGATGTCATCAAAAAAATATTGCTAGTCACCAAGACTCTCCCATGAGCAGCCAGCATGGGCCAGAAGGAGCAGCCAGCCCAGCCTGCACACACACGAGTCACCATCGGGACTCTCTGGCAGGTAGCCAGTGAAAGCCAAGAGAACCAGCCAGCTATGCCTTCAAGAAGCCATGAGTGTCCAGAGAAGCCCACCCCACAGTCCACTGTCTCCTGGGTAACCTGGGTTAGGAGAAGGCCAGGTGCCTAACCCATTCCTCTATACTGTGGATGGGTAGCCAACACGGGAAGCACCTGGGACCCCACAACTCACTCATCCAGAGGAACCCAGGAAAACATCAAGACGAAGGAGCAAAAGGTGATCTCTGGCCTCCATCCCAAACTGAGTAAGTCCAGCAAACATGGATTTGGAAGAAAACGGAAGCCATGCACCTGAAATTTCTGGGATGATGGCAACTGAAGTAAATAAACTACTTCATGAAGCTGTAAAAGAAATCAGATCAGAAATAATATCTCAGGTAAAAGAAGCAATGACAAACATAATAAAATGGTTGCTGAGCTTATCTAAAGAAGACATAGAATAAAAGGGGAAACCTTGAATGAACAATATGGAGAAGAATTGAAATGCATGAAACAGACTCAAAGAGCTATCCAGGAAATTAAAAATTCCACTGTAAGCTGGCAAAACTGCTTGAAAGAAACTGAAGATAGACTTTCAGACCTTGAAGACAGGATTGCAGCTAGAGATCATGAAAGGAAAGAATTCTTAAAAATAACATGGAACCAGGAAATAGCAATTCAATGACTTCAAGATGAAACAAAGTAAAATAATTTAAGACTGATGGGTGTCAGTGAAAAAGTAGGAGTCAACACAAATGACATACAGAGACTATTTACAAAAGTAATAGCAGAGAACTTCCCAAGCACAGGAAAAGGACCTGACATACAGATAAGTGAGGCATATAGAACTCCAACTAGCCATAGCCAAAATGAATCTACACTGAGACATATAATAATGAAGATCCCAGAAATTTGGCACAAGAGCAGAATATTAAAGGCTGTTAGAGAAAAGAAACAGATCACCTATAAAGGAAAACCCATCAGAATCACAATAGACTTCTCAACACAAACCATCAAGAAG
>RJWT010006981.1:9727-28377 GCA_004365215.1 Cuniculus paca | reverse complement strand
ACTGTATTTTAGACATTATGAGGCATTCTCTAACTAGTTTAGCTGGTATTGACCAGAGTATGCTGTATATACACTATATTAAAAACTGGAAGAAAACGGAGATGTATTAAAAATTTTAAAAAACCATAAAAAGGAGGAAATATAAATGAGTTTTTAGAAGTGAAAATATTTGTAAATATAAAAGAAGCCACTAGTAAATAATATTGAATTCAGTATATTTGAAAGTTTTTAAAGTCTTTATGTCAAAATTTAAACACTATCAAACTGAGAAAAAGATTTACAAATCATAGATCTAAACATTTACAGAGACATACCAGACTTGGTAGTACATGCCTGTAATCCAAGTATTCAGGAGGTTAAGGCAGGAGGATTCCCATGAATTCAAAGTCAGCCTATGGTACATAGTGAGTTCAAAGCCAGCCTCAACTACATAGTGAGATCTTGTCTCAAAAAAAAAAAAAAAAAAAGAAAAGAAAAGAAAATGAACGAAATTTCACAGTGACAAAGAGTTGATAAGATTTTCTTATATAAAAACCACTTGCAACTTAACAAGAAAAATATCTATACCTATATTAAATAGATACTAAATAATTTTTTCTAACAAATTATGGATTAATGGAAAGAAATCAACCAATCTTTCATTGTTATTGTCAATTGCTTTAAGTTTTTTATTTGTTTAATAAGGATATAGAAATGTTGTGAAAATGGATGGCCTATTCTGAGCTGAATTGGATAAAGGTTTTCTTGATAACCAGAATCTCTAGTAATAAGTATGAAATTGTTGCATCAAGGCATAATTCTGTTAGACTTGAGGACCATGAATATATGCTATACCCAACCTTTTTTATACTTGGATTTTCATCACTATTCTCCATTATTGTTGAACTTATATTTATTAGCAGAAGGCCCACACTAATGAAATGTTTTTACATAAATAGCTTACTTATAACCAAACCTGCCCACATGAATGCAAGGAGGTAATAATACAGACTCAACGCTCTTGAATTCAATTTTTATCTTGAATAAAGGTGCCCCTAATTTCATTTTTACCTTTAATTTTCTTTTATCTGTGTTATGGGTTGTACCTACATGTTGCCTCACAGCCTCATGTGGTCATCAGTGAGGTTTTTCAGAAGTGGTTGGATCTAGAGTGTATGACGCTGGGATTAAGGGTGTCTGATTACTAAATTAGTCCACTGAATGGTTTGGTGTAGTCTGGGTGTGGATAATGGTAAGGCCCACCCCAGCTGTGAGTTCTACCCACCTTAAGAGACAGAAAAAGGGATACTGTTGTCCCTTGCTGCTTGCTACTTCACTGCCTTCTGCCTGCCATGAACTGTTTCTCCTCTGTGATGCCCCTCTGCCATCCCATCCTGCCTGGGAGCCAACCAACTACAGACTGAAACATCTACAAACTGTGAGACAAATAAGTCTTTCTTCCTTTAACTTTGGGTGTCAGTTATTTCATCTCTGCAATGAAAAAAGTAACTAAGACAGTCTGGAAGACCCATTTCTTCATGTATTCTGACAGAAAAATAGAGGCATAAACTGGCAGTTCACAAAAGAAGAAATACAAATGGTGTACATACACATGAAAATCTATCCAGTTTTTAATCAAATGATTATAAACCCCAACAATAATGAGAAACTATGTTTCATCTATCAAATTTCCAAAAATCTAAAGCAGGGCAACACTTTGTGAATTCCATGTGAGATAAGGCACTTTTTAATACTATTGATGGGAGGATAAATTAAGACAAGTTACTTTACAGAATATTTTGACAGTAGGTATCAAAAACTTTAAATCACACATTTACTATGGCTCTTAAATTCTAATTCTAAGATTTTTATCCCACAGTAATAACAATTAATGGCAAAGATTTAGCCATTAGGATAGTTATTACAAAATATTTTTTCTAATTTGTTGATTATATATATTATGTACATGATATTTCAAAATATGCATACATTCTAGAATGACTAAATCAAGTAATAAATATATACATTGCCTCAAATACTTATTACTTTTTTTGGTGAGAACACGTAAAATCTACTCTTTTAGCAATTTTCAGGAATGCAATATATAGTTACTAACTATAACTTCCATATTGCACAAAGATCCATTGAACTTACTCATCCTAACTGAAATTTTGTAACCTTTGAGCAACATTTTTTCAACTTCTCTCTCACAAAATTTATAATAATGAAATTTTAAGCACCCTCATTGGCAATATGAAGTAGGTATACTGAACAAATTATGATAAAACATACCACAGGAAAAAATATTGTTGCATAACTAATAACGTGGAGAAACTTAGGTCAGAAGAGGAATTGCAATTTTAAAAAAAAATTATACACACAGGGAGAAAGGATAAAAGTACAAATACCAAAATAGAAACTAAATATTATCCAGCTTCTCTGTATTGTCTAATAAACATGCAATGCTAAGTAATTAATATAGAATAAAGACAGGAATTTAAAAACTCATAAGGCTTTATTCTTAAATTATTTGATCTAAAGTTTCACTTTCATCATTAAGACAGTACATTACAAACAATCATTAAATGCTTTAAAAGTGCTAGCGGTTACCTGAGACCTTAAAGTCTGAACGGGCTCATTTAAACCATTTGGTTCACCTGTAAGCAAGGTTTTGTACCCTGCCGTCTATACAATGGTCCTTCAGTCACAGTAAATGAGGCACAGTCCATTAGAAAGAAATGACTCTGCAGCAAGTGACATTTCATTCAAGCACTTTCTCATCCCCCAGGAATCTCCATCTGCTATATGTCAAAATTCAAAGATCTCTCTTTGTGAACTTTAGCACTTCTTATAAACCAGATGGAAGGGCAAGTCTACTTCATCCTGATTATTTTGGTACTAGCCAATTTAGTACAAATCATTGTTTCACAAAGTCATCATTTTCCAAATTCAAATAATAACTACTACTCTGAATTTTTAAGCATGTTTCTATTTCTTTTGGATTATCATTTGTAACCAAGCTTTTTTTCTCTCTGTGTGTTTAAGCAAATTATTTTTTAATATTTGCTCAGGAGAGTTTATTTAAAGATAAAATCCGATTATAAAATTTTATGTTTATAAATATGCATTTTGTTTTTTAGTAAAACAAAATGGCATTTAAAACAGCCAGTACAAAATGATGTAGTAGCAACTAAAGTGAAAATACTTGCTAATTTAATCCTTAGGGCAAAGATTATACACACACATCCATGTACACACCCATGCACACACATATACATATATGCATACACATATAGATCCATGTATACTCACATGCACACACATATACATAAACATATATAAACAGATTTATATTCTCTCGCTTGCTTTCTTCCTTCTCTCTTCCTCCCATCCTCCCTCTCTTGCTTGCCTGTCTTTTTGTGTCTCTTCCACTCTCTCTAAATACACGTCAAGGATCAAAAAAGGAAATAAAAAATAATCTAGGTCTTCAAAGTATTACTGAGAGCAATCCTGAAGTTCAGGCTCCAAAGCCATAGCTGTTTTCCATTAGAGTTTGGATGCATAAGGTTAATCTTACAATTGTGCACAACTTTTTTTATTTATTGTGATTCTGGATATTGAACCCAGGGCCTCATGCATGCTAGGCAGGTGCTCTGCCACTGAGCTACATCCCCAGCCCCCTCTCATCCTTTCTAAAACTTTTTAAATGTTTGAGTCAGTGTCTCATTAAATCACCTAGGGGTGGACTTGAAATTGAGACTCTCCTGCCTTCACCTCCCAGATAGCTAGAATTACAATAGTAAGCCACTGTACTTAGCTAGAACTGTTTGTTTTGTGGTATTTGGGATTGAATTCAGGATCTTTAGAGGAAGCTATATTCCCAGTGAGTTGTTTGTTCATTTGTTTGTTTGTTCATTTTGGAAACAAGGTTTCTCTGAGTTGCTAAATTGAGCTTGAACTTGTGATGCTCCTGCCTCAGCCTCCCAGAGTACAGGGATTTCAAGCATGTACCACAACCTCCATCTCAGAATCAGTTTAAATAAAATACCTATTTTGGCTAAGATCTTTTTCCCACAAATCTTTTTATGACATATAGTCACAATTCCTTCAAATACCATCCATTCTTACTACACTGGCCTGACAGTCATTATGATTTCAATCAACATTAGAAAGAAATGTGTCTCTTTTTGTATAATGATATGCACAAAATTGTAAGATAAAAAGTATCATACATGATGAAAAGTTTGAGGAACCTTGAGACATTATAGAATATTATAATCCAAAGATCCTTCCACTCCTGATTTCATAGAGACCAGGCACTCTTTATTTCCTGCAATTCTCAATGTTTCTAGCTCTTCCTAATTGAATGTCTCCTTGCTTTTCTTTATGAAAACGCTGAAATGTCCTGCAAGATAAAACTATCCCTCCCCTGGGTTCCTCAGGAGTTGCTAGCCCAGCTCTCTCCTACGTGGCTTAGTTGAGCTCTGAAAAGAATAATTTCCTTGGTACCAATTTAGATTTTTCTGTAACCCTCAACCCTCTGCAATTTGACTGCCACATCCACTGAAGAAAAGTTAGCACAATCCTGTCCAATCCAAGGATACCATGTAGACTTTGGAAGTCTTTGATTTGCTGACCACACTGTGTTTCTCTTACCTTCTGTGAATTATGTTTTGTTTGCTTTTTGGCACTACAGAAGGGCCCTTTTTGTTTCTTACATTGGTGCTTCCTTGATAGCCACATATTAAATATTGGTGAGTCTGGGATTCTATCTTCAGTTCTCTCCTTTTCTCATTGTACAAATTCCATATATTATACATAATTTCATACATACTACATATAGATAATTTTCATGTAATTGTCTGATAATTTACTGAACTTCAATGCCTTATGGGCACCTCAAACACTGCCTGACCTTGTCTGAATAACTAACCTGACCACAAACAATATTCTCTAACTCCCAACTTGGATTATACCATCAACTCCCAACTTAGACTGTACCATCAACTTGGATTATATGACTAACCTGACCACAATCTATATACTTTAACTCCCAAATTGGATTTAACTCCCAAGTTGGATTATACCATCAACTGCTCAGCCTCCCAGATTAGATAAAAGTCTTTTTAAATCTCTCCCTTCTCCTTGACCCCATGCAATGAATTAGTCATCAAATCTCAATTCTCTGTTTGAATGGATCTTTCTGTTCTCCATGGTCCTTGATCCAAACTTTTCTATTTTCCCACTCTGATAATTAGAAAACTACCTAATTGACCAAATTGATTACAACTTGACCTCTATATTAGTGTATTTTCTCTTCTTTAACAAAATACCCAAAAGTGAGTACTTTATTTAAAAAAAAAAAACAGTTCTAGAGACTGAAGGTTAAGGCAGGGTGATCTCATCCACTCCGCCTGTGGTGAGGGTCTCTTTAACTAGGACGCAGCATGGCAGAGAGGAGGAAAGGGAACTAGCCATGTGTAGAAAAGGGAAAGCATAGAGTGGCGCTTCCCTTTGAACAAGCTGCTGGCATGAGAACTACTTCACTCGGGAGCAGCACAGATCCCTTCCCAGGGCAAACCTTCCAATGATCTATTCGCCTTCCGCTAGGCCTTACCCTCCGAGATTCTACCAACACTCAATACCACACCAGGGAACAAGCTTCCAACACATGACCCTTGGAGGGGACAAACCACATCCAGACCACTGCAACTTCCAGGTCTATTACTTACTCATTCCACAGCAACTTCATTTCAGGTCCAGGTACTGGGCAAGGTGAGCGCGATGGTGAACACGACTATGTCCCTGGAGAACTTACTCTCTCACGGGGAAAAGTTAGCATCTACACTGCTTTCAAAGTACTCTGTAAAATATGCACAAGACCATCGTATTCCTCTGCTAAAATCCCTCAGAGCCTCTTTATTACCTGCAGGAAAAAGTGAAAATCCCATGAAAGACCTTTGGGTGTGTTCTGAGGCTTCTAGTGCAGCCTCAACTCCCTTGTGTTACAGAAACCAAACGACCTGTGGCTCAGGGAGGTCACACTTTCTTCCTTACTGGTTTGCTTACGTCTTGAATTTCTACATATCCTTTAAGCCTCAGTCCCAGTGCCACTTCTTTCCTCCTTTATGAAACATTCTTTCCTCTCATTCTCTAGTGGCAGCCATCGGCTCTGTGCTGACACTGACTTTGCATATTCCGTTACACTAACATTTGTCGCATTAAAATCCAATTATGTCTATGTCTACTGACCTGTTCGCCTGGCTGGTCTGTGAGCTTAGAGGTCAGGAATTACATCTTACTTGATTTTTTTCCCTAGTACTTGGTACAATAGTCAGCATTTATTATTCATTGAATAAAAATATAGTTGATATACTAAATAGGAAGTCAATTCACCCAGTCACATACAAACTTTATTCAATTTTCAATTTCTGTGTGACTTAAAATAATAAAGTCAAGGTAGTAGTCATTGGATATTCTTGATTGCTTCTTTCTCAAATTTATATGCATTTGTACCCATTTAATATGCATTCAAATAGCTTTTACATTTAGTTTATGTACAGTCTAGCCATTACAGAAAGCTATCTCAAGTCAGTCAATTATATAAGAAAATTTCAATATAGTGAAATCATCCTTTAAACTACTTAATAAATAATGTATAAGATTTTTTACATATAAAATTGTATGTGTATGTGATGTTAATAAACACGATACCGTGCCTAGAGAGTAATATTCTTTAAATAACACACACAAAAAAATCAGTGAGTTGCTTTTCAAACACTTGAATATACTCAGAACGGCAAAAACACTAAGGTTCTATGACTCTAACATTTATTTTTTCTATTTCAGTGATAATTACATCAATAAACGTGATTCAGCATTCGCTGCTATTGAATTCATTAATTAAAACAATTTTACTGCTACCACTGTGATTTTTCAAGGATATCAAAAACACATTCAAAAATCAAAATAGCATACATCATCAGTTTTGATACGTGCCACAGTACACTTCACTTTGATTTCAACTCTGCAACTAAAAGAATGTTCTGAATTTAAAAAGAGGTAGCTTACATTCCATATACTTTGAACGAAAGCACTTAAAATACAAGATGAGTTTAGTAAAAATGATAAGGTCCATGTGCCAAGTAGCAAATTGACAAGTTTTTTCAAATCTTACAAAGGAAAAATATAAATGTATGTAAATGCTTAAGTAATATCAATGGCTGAAATATTCATGTCTTTATAATTTTAATTTTGTAATACTAAATATTTTTAAAATTTTTACTTAAATCATAACTTCTATGCTTATGAGTGACTTGTACATATCCAGCAAGTGAATATATTTCATCCTTAAATGAAAAATGGAAGCTTTAACTCAAAGAATGACAAGTTGCATTTGAAACTATAAATGTACATATCAAGGTAATGTAATTATTTTTATATATTAGAAAAGATTTGGCTGCATTTTGTAAAGTAGCACTTTAATTTTGAGCTTGATTTAGTAAGCGTATAACATATTACTTTTGCCATTTTTGACACTCTAGAGCACCTAACACATAAAACATGATTTACAACGGCAGACTGTGCCAGAATTGACCATGACATGCCAGTGGAGGGCCTATAATGGAAAATATATTCAAGGTATAATTTAGTATGTGCAACAGAATCTCATAAAACTGGAATAACACTGAAATAGCATTTATTTCTTACAAGCAAGGGAATTCCATCTTAATTCTCACAATCGGTTTCCGAAGGAAGCCGAAAAAAGGGTTTGTGAATAAAGTTGAAGGAATGACTTAGGCTGTGAGGCAAAAAACATCTCTTTTCAAATTATCTTTAAGAAATGCAAAAACATGTGTCGTTTTCAGCTGTACCAGGAATAGGTAACATAAAATAGTGCCCCACTGCTGGGAGCAGTTTCTCTCAAAGTTTTTAGAATTTAACTGGTAATGGAAGAGCTACAGGTCCTTCCACATCCTCTCCTTCACCTACAGCTGATCAAGAAGAGAAAAAATTGCACTCTCTGCCCACACTTCCAGGGAACAGTTCCTGCCTGACATGATGCTTTTGATTACAAAATAATTCACATTCTCCACTGAGAGATTGATAGCTTATCAAATTAATTTAAGGGAATACTTGCTTCCTTTGAAAGTGCAATAACTCAGTCTTTAGACTTTATTTCTCCACATAGAAGACAGGCTTTTAAAACACCTATTTCAAAGGATAAGTAAAATCGAAAAGTATTTTAGCTGTGCCAAACAATACCTTTTACGTGACAAAAGATGGTGCTTTAACATTTTACCCTTTTAGTTAGTCAAATCAGCTCATAATGTTTTAGTATCATGCACAATTGCTGTGGCATTAGTGAGGTCCTACAACAGGTACACTGCTAAGACCCCAGGTGAAAAATAAAGTCTTGAAGAATGATTTATTTTATTGTGTGAACTGATGAGCATCAGTTAAATTGCCTCTTAATTGACTGACTGTCTAAGTAACATGCCTTTGAGGGAAACACTACTTTTGAAATTTCCTTGGCCAGGAGGGGAAGAAGCACTCTAAAGTCTTTGAAGTTCACAGCCATCAGACTAATTATCAGCACTATTCAATGCACATTCATTTAATTACTGTAAATTAAAAAGGATGTGGGATTTGGGAGGAAAATAAGGGAGTCAATATATGATGACAAAAATTCCAGACAATGTAAATTATCCATGCCTTTTCCAGAGGAGACCATTAGTTTACTCTCATTGTACCAAACCTAGGAACACTTGACTAATACACACACAGAGAGAAAGACAGAGTAGAATGAAGATGAAAAGAAAAGAAAAGAAAAGAAAAGAGTAGTTATTGTGAGTTAAAATATATAGATACTTGATATTGTTTAATAATTCAATCTTCATAACCACTTAAAGATACAATTTTCCACATTTATAAATTAATAACAACACACACTCACTTATAACTCACTCTCTGCCAAGTACCGTTGTAAATAAATGTACACTTGAACTCCTTTAATCTTCATAGCAACCTTATTCTTGGAGGACTGCATAGTTTTCACTGTTACCTCTATTCTATCCTCATGAAAACTACAGTCCAGGATGGGTAAGTGACTTGCCCAAGGTCACACAGCTATGGTGCTGATACTAACAAGGTGGAGAGCCTCCCCATAACACAATTTCAGTTATTTCCCTCAGTGTGGGCTCTGGAAGCCCTGAATCAGGATGAGATGGCACAGCAGAACCAACCCCTCCTGGCTTGCCTAAAGTCACAGTTCATCTGTTTGGTCAAAGGTTCTCTATTTCCGAGGGGCACTAAGCAGGGCAGAAGGACCAAGATGAGGGACCTCCCATAATAGAACACCACATCCCTGGAAGTAGTGGTAGAGCTGATGAAACAGCAGGCAGAGACGGAAAAGTTGGGAACTTTAGGGGATGAATAAAAGGGTCTGAACCCCAACAGTCACAACTGGAAACCCAGCACTTCTTGGTACCACACTGCTGGATGACAAATAGTAATACAATGCTCAGCTGCTTCTGGGAAATGATACACATGAAAACATTTTTAAAGCTTAATGATAGATGTTTTGATAAAAGTAAAATTCCTTTGTTCCTGACATTTAGATAGGCATTTGGAATGTAGATCAGATTAGAAGCAAAGCCCTAAGCAGCAATTCAGTCAGGGGTCTTTTATAACAACACAACAGAGATAGGAAAGTTACCTAAAATAATCTAGAGCATACTGGTAATTTTTCCTTTGGTTAGGGCATTCCATCACATTTATTTTGCAATCTTTCAACAGCTTGCTACACTCACTGTTAATAGGTGGTCAAAAATCACTGCCCTTCCTGTACTTTTCCTGGTACATGGCAGTTGACTTACAACAATGATGACATCCACAACTACCAATATGTGTCAAGAGTGGACTTCTATATCTTTAATTTCAGACAAGATTAACATTTGGAATTTCATATAAAATTCAATGTGTTCTCAATTCTTTCCTTCGAATTCTTTTTTTTTTTTAACTTCAAATTCCCACGGTTGATGAAAAGTTAGTTTTTCAAAAGAATAAACTTTATCATTTGTTTTGAATCTCAGCTAACATGAAGGCATGTGATATGGTTCGACTGGTTTTCTACTTTTGTGGGATGCTCCTGCTATCAAAATTTCATTAGCTTCACAGCAGTTTTAGTACCTTCTGAACTGGAACGGTTGGCCTCTTTATCAATAAATAAGTGAAATCTAATCTGTTTTAGTGACTAAACTCTTCTTTGAAGTTAAAACTAGAAGGTCGGGAACTCTACTTGTATAATTTTACAAATGTTGAATAACATCTTTTTCTGGGAAAAAGCCTCATTCATGTTTTTTTTTCAAATGATAAAAACACTCAATGAAAACTCCCATTTTTACATCAGATGAAAACAAATTAGTGTTTGGTTCCTAAACTAGTTTCGTTTTGGTGAGTTATTTTACTCAAGTCCTTCTTCTTTCAACATTTGATGATCTAATAATTCCAGTGACACATCTCAAACTAGTAAGAAATGCATACAATTAGTCAGTGAAAATATAAGTAGAAGATCAATAGCCTTTCAAAGTTAGAGCAATTTAAAATACCTGAAGAAAGTAAAAATGAATTATTTAAGCAACTTTATATTGGAAATATTTGATTGGAAATAGTAATAAAACTATGTATCAGTTTTGAGAATATTGTTTATAAAGATGTTAGAAGAAACTGTACACAATTTCAAATTTTAGTTCTTAACCCAGTTTAAGGAAAAAAACTGTTTTTATATTAGGAATAAAAAATCTTCAATGCTCTTGTTTAGTTCCACAACCAAAATTCTAATGTTTGCTAAGTACCTCAGAGCACTGTGTCCCCAGGTCTTAATGAAATTACTTTAATGAATTCTTGATCCTTCTGAGTAATCACTAAAATTTTAAAACAAATTAATCTGAAACATTCCTCCAAACACACATATTAAACGTGAAGTAGCCAGTATTCATTAAGATCACATATCTGTGTTCTTTCCTCTCTCGTTTCCCTCTTAAACTGACCTCAGTGGGAATTCTTAGACCATCAAAATGTTGTTTAAAAAATCATCACAACCAAAACCTTGAGACAAGAATAAATGTAAGTTGAAGTCATCACTGCGCAACTCCACAGACATTGCTCTGGACACTTTATACTCTTAAAGTGACCTGATTACTCCCGACAAATGCTGCCAAATGTTCTGAAATTCAGAGCAAGGACCCTGACGCTCTCTCCTTGTTCTCTCTGCTTCTTCATCGCTACCACGAGGAAATGAGTACCACTTTCCTGGCCTTCCCATCAGTCTAAGAACAAGGCCTACGAAATTCCCAGGGAAACAAGTTCCTCCTTTGGTTAAAAATAACCCATGCAAATAGAGAGTGCAGTGATGTGAGAAACTCACAGGCCCTTTCCTCTCCTCTCAGTGTTTGAACATTATATATTGTTAACTAAAGGTTACAGGGTTTTCAATCTCTACCTTCTTTTTTTTTCTATTTCAATACTGGGGATTGAACCTAGGGTCTTCACAATGAATCACACATCTCTAGCCTTTTTTCATTTATTTTGAGACAATATCTCTCTAAGTCACAAAATTTCCTAGGCTGGCCTTAAACCTGTGATTCCCCTGCCTCAGCCTCCTAGGATGCTGGGATTACAGTATATTTTCTGAAAAGAAAGAAACAACTCTATCTGGAGTTTCATCATGAAACAGTGTTAGAAGATATAGAATTTTAAAAATAATAAAATTATATTTTACCAACACAAATACAACAAGATACATTTGTTACGAGAGAAAACGATAACCTACAAAGATTCGGGATAGAAAAGCCATGTTGAGTCACTGTGGAAAATAGTGGATAAGGACACAGTCTGCGATGCAGATTATCAGAATCAGATGCATTATTCCCACTGCGGTCGCCTCTTTTCTATAATGTCATACAATTTGCTCTCTTTTGTAGGAAAATCAAATGACACTTGCAAAACTGGAATATAACCATGTACCTGGGATTGCTCAAGGAATGTTCTGTGAAGTGCACCTGGACTGGAAGCAATATTAAAACCGAACTGTAAGTATTTAAGTTTAGTGTATTTTTTAATTTCCTGTGAAAATTGAGATAAACACATGCTGTATTGAGGTGAATGGACTACTGAGGAAAATGTTGGAAGCTGATTTTAAGACTCATTTTATCAAAAAGGACTATTCTCATTTCTTATTTCGGATTGTAATAAAGTCAGCCTCCACTCAGAAATCACACTTCCAAAATGAAGATATTGAATGCATGTTATTAATTGATCTCATTTCAGTTTAATGCGCTTATGTGTCCGGCATAAGAAACTGTTTTCAATCGCTTACATTAGACTTTGCTTTCCCCATGAATAGGAAAGAAATGTCTAATAAACAATGGGAAGCTTGCGATACCACTTCATACTGAGCTTCAGCTGAGAGCAAAAGTGAGCCATAGATCTGTTCTATTACAAAGCAAAGCTGACAAAGTTGCTCCATAAATAATAAAAATGAAATATTATTGATAAAACAACCACCTCTTCAAATGTCATGCCATCTTTCTACCTTAATTTTTCCTTTGCTTGTTTGATGCATTGGGTATGCACAGCATCAATAACTAGAATAAAGTATCGAGTCACTGATAATATGGAAAGCTGAAGGAAAAACATTTTTTTTTTGTTATCTGATGCATGGGCACTGATACTCCAATTCTTCCTAGAAGCAGCATTGACTAAAATTTATGCTTTCTTTTAAATCAATTACCGCATATAACTTAACTATTCTTTATTATCCTGCATTGTCAATAGGACAGAAGTCCTATTAATTTGTAAAGATATTTTTCTTGAAATATATAAAGCTACCATTTAGATACCCTTAAATCCAATTTTGTGTGTGAATTTAATTGCATAGTAATCCAGTTCCCGAAGCACATCAAAGGCCATACTCCGCCTCTTTACCAAGATTTCAATTGCTCTCATCAGTTAGTAACTTTAAAGCATGATCAAATTTGTTCTTCAATCACATCAGCCCTGTTAATAAACTATTCTGTGTGCTCATTCATCCATTCTAAGACTCCGCAACTTCTTTAAGGTATCTTCAAGAGGAATCTACAAAGACATCTTTGATTGCAAGCTGGCTCTGCAGTAAACTTTATCAATGCTTCTTTTGCTACTCCATAGAGGATAACAGGTGACATGCTCCAAGATAAGTCAAAGCTAATCTTTTCTTTTTCTATACACAATTAAACTGTTTTTCAAAACTATAGCTAACACATCATAGGTTGCTTGCATAATTTAACAATCTGATTTCAAATATTAATTTTTTTCCAGGAAAAAAAAGCCACATTATTCAAGCACATTTCTCGGGTTCAACTGCATTAAAACAAACAAAAATAAACAAAGGAAAGAAGAAGAAAGAGAAAGAAGAATGAAAAGAAACCAGAAAGGAAGGAAGCATGACCCACAGTCAACCAAAACAAGCAGAAGCATTGAATGCCAACATTAGAAAAGCAAATCATGAGACTTACCATTCTCACTGTCGGACTTGTTTTCGTGCTCCGTATCTGTCAGGGTGAGGGCTGAGTTGGACCGACTTGACAGGCAGGAGCTGCGGCCCGATTTCACCCCCCTGCCCCACAGTCTCATGGCATGCTCTGGGGACATCACTGCTTCATTTTCAGTATCAGCATCTGACCCTGCACTGATAGAGTAACCTCTGTGAGGGAGCCCCATTTCCGCACAAAATGCCAGTCCTCTTCGAGTTGCTGGTTCACAAACTCCTAACTGCCTTAGGGTAAAATTCTGTCCTAATTAGGGGGAAAAAGAGATAACAGCTAGTGAGTATATGATTAGTGTTAGTTTTAGTTTAGTTTAGTTTATTTATTTATTTTTATTTTTATTTTATTTTATTTTTTTTACAATCTCCCTGAAACAAACACTCAAGCACTCAGGCTTTTCTGCTCTCGGCACCGGTGTTTACGGTACTCTGCACAGTGCATGGCTAATGGGTGCAGTTATGGGAGGCTGGGGCTGCACTGCAGACTCCCCACAAGCTCCAGCTCTGAGCCCCTTTGTCAACTCTTTAAGCCTCAAACCCCTCCAGAGAGATGGGGCAGACCGTGAAAAAACCCACAGAAGGAATTTGTTACCAATAGCAGAATTTTGTTTAGCAAACTTGTGAAGCAATAGAAATTGTCAGAATTATTTCCTGGGTCCTTGCTCCGGTCCTAAACTATAGGGTTTTCCCACCCACATGTCATTCCTTTGGAAAAGCAAAAGCTTCCCTTAAGAAAAGTTACTCAAGGAAAAATAAAGAGTTTAGTTGGCATTATTATATCTTCCCACCTTAATTCAGCCATTAATATAAATACTCATCGTGTGTGTGTACTCACTAAAGTTTAGAGTGTCATCTTGAAAATTTGCAACACACCTTGGACATCTTTGACTTTTTAGATTTTTTGTTTTAATAGACACCTGTGAACACCTGTATTGATCAGAGTAAACCAATTTTTGAAAATAAAGTGAACTGTAAAAATAAAGTGGAAGTATTATGTATTTAAAAATTAATGATAAAACCAAGTTCCCTGAAAAATAAATGGCTCTGAACTCTGCGGGCCTTTACTAATAAATTGAGCATAATAAAACTCATGACACTGCAATAACTTAGAGCAAGAGTGTTTAAATTAGGTGACACCTTAAAATGATTGCTGTTATTAATGACTTTTCCAATCCTGTATTTATTCTTTAAATTTCCCATATGTTTTATGATACTAGGGATGCGAAGAGTAAGAAAAATGTTTGCTTATAGAATGTATATATATATATATATATATATATATATATACATATATACATATATTTCTTCCATTTCTTATCTCATTGACATGGTAGAATTGAGATTTAGGTACCAACCAGAATCAAAATGCATAGAAAGAATAGTAGTATCTAAAGATGATTTAAATGCAACTACCTAACAATCAAATATCAAGCACTTATACTAGGGATACTTTTAATTTTTCTACTTCTATGTCTTAATTCTACAAACATTTTACAGTTAATTCACTGGCATGAGAAACCTATGCTACATACTTTTAAAGTGGGTTATACATTATACATTATCTGTTGATTCTTCTAGGAAATAAGTCAAACATAAGGCACAGTATAGTAAATATTTGGTTGTAAAGATATTAGCACCCCCTCCCCAGTCCTCAGCATACTTTAACTAGTGTGGTTAATTGCTTTATTGCTGTGGTCATATCAGAAGCTGGAATCAGCTTTATCTTAGTTGGACTTCCAAATGGATTCTGACAATGACACTCATAAATAATGAAAATCAGTTGCTACAATTAGCTGCAAATCAAACTGGGCTTATCAAGGAGATGTGAATAAGCATCTGAACTAAAAAAGCAAGTCAGAGAAAGAGGGAGGGGCAGGGGAAAGGGAGGGAAAAGGAGAGGGAGACATAGACAGACAGATGGACAGAGACAGAAAAAGGGAAGGAGGAAGGGAGGAAGGGAAAGAGAGAGAAGCCCACTCACTGAATTGTGGGAAATAATGAGCAGGTGTGCAAGCTCTTTGTGGTAAGATACAGCATTGCTGATATTTTTAAAGAATTAATGTGAATTGTACTTATGAAAGTCAATTCAAATAAGGTCAATGTCATCATGGACAGTTAATGGAATTGCTGTAGAAGAACAATAACTCATTGTTATTTGTATGTCACATTCCAAATGGAGGCATGCTCTAAAAACTTAAACATCACCATCATCCACGCAGTTTTCAAAATATGAACACAAAATACTTGGTTAAAAGGGAAAAAAAATTAATGCTAGGATTCTTTGCTTCTCTTTACTATTTTGGAAGATGCCCACATTCCAGAAAAAGAGAGAAGTTAAAAGGCAGTATAACTCTCTTTCTAATCTCTGAGCTATATAACTTAAATCATTTTCCAAATTATTGCCTTTTCACCCTACTGCCATCCTGCTGCAAAAATCCACGAGGTGAAAGAAAGCAGAAAGCTGCGATCTCTGCCGTTTCTCCAGGTATGAAAACACAGTGCACGCGGCAGCTCAGTGGCCAGCTCGTTATCTCTGTGAACTTTCCTGTGCCCCCAAACTGCAGGCCACGTGACCCTCTCAGGGCAGAGTCCCACAGCCACTCAAAACTCTTTATCGCTATTTCTGAAATGCAAACTAGAAAGCAAGAGCTTTCTTAGCAGAATGTAAAAGTTTATTTTTGTTTTGGGGGTGAGAGGGACATGAAACTTGGCTTCAGGTGAACTTAGTTGAAAACCCCTCACTAGTTCTGTTCAAATCACTTCACCGCTCTATTTTTTACTTTTAATCTCTTGGGATTTTCATGATTTGGCTCAAGAGATGGTTTGTGTAAATGTGGAGAAAATGCCTTCGAATAAATATCTTGACAAATAATCATAATTACTCGAGAACACATAATTTGATGATGGAGAAAGAACCATGTTCACATCACTTGCAAACAGACACATCACTACTGAAGTTGACTTTTACTGAAGCAACGGCCTGCATGACTTGACTCAAGGCTTCAAATTCTATTGCTGTCATTTCTCCTCCTTGGTTAAGGAGTTTTGATCTTAGGATCCCTCATTTGAATGCAAACCCCCTGGGGAGATCTAGCCATTGAAGTAGAATAAATTAGTCTACCAGATTATTTCTCACTGCAGCAAGATGGGCTATACTTATACTTAAAACATACACAGTTTGGACAAATTTAGAGAAGATGGAGACAAGAAAAGTTCCTGATTGGAACAAGAATACAGCCACAAAGAATAAAGAAGGGAGGTGGGAGGGTTGGGCTAGGGGAGGTGGTTCAAGGATAGCTTGAAAGCAATGTAGAGAAGTAGGGGAAAAAATGGGTACGACCGGGGCAGCTAAGGTATCTCCAGGACCAAATTAAACATTTGACAGACCTGCTTCACTTCAACTAATAGAATAGATATCGAATTCTTATTTTTCATGATTTCTTTAGATTGTAAAAACCTTATGTTGTGTGCAATAGTTCAATCACCCTTACCTTAACTTCTCTTTCTGCCCTTCCCAGTCTTAATTCTATTTGGCTAAGACTGGCAAATAAGTATTTATCTCCTGCACTTTGAATTTTGGTAACCTTGATCAGCAGCGCCAACAGCACAGTTTCCCATTACAATTTGAAACAGTACCAAAACAATAAATTGCAGCAAGAACAAAATATACCTGAGGGTGGAATTCATTGTGATTAAAATGCAAGGTTAGCTTGGACTGGGTTAGGTATTTTTGTTTTATGACGTTCATAAATTTGAAAATCTATAAAAGAAAAACTGAATAAACACGATCGAGCCAGGTTATGTCATTTTAAAAAGTTTACATTTTAAAAGATGACAGCATATGTGACAAAGGAGAAAGGATGGTGTGAGAGCAAATACCTCTGATGAGGTCGACACATGGCATAGCTACCCCTTTAATAAATGAAGGGGGTCAGAAAAATGCATTAGTTGCAGTACTCGGTCTTTTTCTTACATAGTGCCTAGAAGCCGCTCAGAGGAGACCAAAATTTCTCAAACTTGCTGTCAGAGCAACATTCACCAATGGGCAAGCCATTGACTAGCTCTTAAAAGAGTTGAAAAGAAAGATTTCATAACAGACTGGTCTCACAGTGGGATGGGGTGAGGAACGTAACCTGGGAGGAAGGTATTCTCCCCACCTCCATGTCTACATCACTCTAATATGCAGATTTATTTCTTTTTCTCTCTCTCTCTTGGATTTTTCTTTTTCTTTTTCTTTTTCTTGGAGACAGGGTCTCACTCTGTAGCATAGGCTGGCCTTGAACACACTACATAGCTAAGGGTGGCCTTGAATTTGCAACAATCTTCCTGCCTCAGCCTCCTAAGTGCTGGATTACAGGCATGTGCCATCTTTCTTTTTAAATAAACAGGTTTCCTGAGCTATAACTTATATACCATAAAATGTGCTTGTTTATAGTGAACAATGGCTTTTGGTATATTCATAGTTCTGCAACTATGACTACAATTTAGAATATTTTTATCATCCCAGAAAGAAATCTCACAAGTATCAGCCACCTCCCACTTTGCCCTTACTTGCTTCCTGTCTCAGTCCTAGGCAATCATTTTTTTTTCTAGGCAATCATTAATCTGCTTCTGTTATTGATTTGAGGATTTGAGACATTACAAATAAAGAAGATAAGTGATTGGTTTCTCTCATTTAGCGCAGGGTTGGCAAAGTTCAAACATATTGCAGCACATATTAGTACTTCATTCATTTTAGGGCTAAATAATTTTCCCATATATGGACATGCCATCTTTTATTTATCCATTCCTCAGTTAATGGACAATTGAGGACGCTTATGAAAATGTTTCTGGCAATACTTATGCAGAAGGGTTTTGTATGTATATATATTTTCACTTCTCTTGGATATATACCTCAAAGAGGAACTCCTGGGTCATGATTGCTCTGTGCTTCACTTTTTGAAGAACTGTCAGACTACTTTTGCCACAGCACAGGTGCCAGTTCATTCCCACTAGTGTTATATGAGGGTTCCAATCCCTTCATGTTCTCACCAACATGTGAGACCCTGTTGGTTCACTTTTATGTCATATTGCAAGTAGGACCTGA
>RJWT010006980.1:0-28276 GCA_004365215.1 Cuniculus paca | reverse complement strand
GATTGTTGTGAGTTCAAGACCAGCCTGGGCTACAAAGTGAGCTCAAGGCCAGCCTGAATGGCATAGCAAGACCCTGTCTCAGAAAGACAAAGGCCGGGGATCTAGCTCAGTGGCGTAAGCATCTGCCTGGCAAGCGCGAGGTCGTGAGTTTGATCCCCGATGCCGCAAAAAAAAAAAAAAAGGACAAAATGGTAAGACACTTAGACAAGATGAAACCCCAGAGTCCCAGACTAATGGAAAGCCACCAGAATCATGGCAGACTTCTCAACACAAGCCCTCAAGTCAAGGAGAGCTTGGAGTGAAGTATTTCAAGCCCTAAAAGAAAACAACCTCCAAACCAGATTGATGTACTCTGCAAAACTATCTTTCAAAATTGATGGGAAAATAAGATTCTTCCATGACAAAGAACACCTTGGGAAATTCACAACCACCAAACAAGCACTCCAAAATGTCCTGAAGGACATTCTAGAAAGAGATAATAAGGATTACAACTCCTTGAATCCCCACAGAATGAATCTAGCAGGCAAAGCAAACAAACAAAGGAGGAAAAAGAAAGTCAACAAAGGAAAATAACATGACAAAGTCAATATATATCCGTTATAACCATCAATGTTAATGATATCAATTCACCAATCAAAAACAGACAGGCAGAATGGATCAAGAAGCAAGATCTAGCAATATGCTACGTACAAGAAACACATTTAATTCAAAAAGAAATTCACAGACTAAAAGTCAAAGGATGGAAAACAATGTGGCAGGAACCAAAAAAACAAAACACAAAAACACATGGGCAGCTCTTCTATTTTGCAGGCCAAGTTGATTTCAAGCCAGGGCTGATTAAGAGAGTAAAAGAAAGTCACTACATCCTTGTAAATGGAACAATCCAAGAGGAAGAGATAGCAACCATAAATATATATGCATCAAATACTGCTGCACACAACCGCATAAAACAAATATTAATGGACATGAAAAATGAAATAAGCACTAATACAACTGTAGTGGGGGACCTCAATACCCCACTATGACAAGTAGACAGATCAACTAGATCAAAAATCAACAACGATTTATTAGAACTGAACCAAACTTTTGAATGATGGCTTTCCTTTAGTCTGGGACATCTGGGGTTGCATCTTCTGTCTTTCATTTTGTAATTTTTAATGGACATAGTAGATGTCTACAGAGTGTTCTACCCCAAAACATCAGAATACACATTCTCAGTTGCTCATGGGATGTTCCCCAAAATGGACCACATACTAGCTCATACAACATACTTAAGTAAATGCAAAGAAAGTGAAATTATTCCATGCATACTATCAGATTATAGTGCAATGAAATTGCAAAACAATGGCAAAAGAAACTACAAGAACTTCAAAAACACACGGAAATTAAATAACACCCTCCTGAAAAACCAGTAGGTCATAGATTAAATTAGGTAAGAAATTAGACAGTTTCTACAATTAAATGATAATGCCTGAATAACATACTGGAACTTATGAGATACAATGAAAGCAGTCCTACAAGGGAAATTTATAGCAGTGCATACCCATATCAGGAAAACAGAACAAGCTCAAGTAAACAATTTAATGTTGAACCTCCAGCTACTGGAAAAAGAACAGCAAGTCAAGTCCAAAGCTCATATGAGGGAAGAAACTATTGAGATCAGAGCAGAAATTAATGTTATGAAGATTAAGAAAAGAATACAAAAAGGTCAATGAATTGAAGGGTTGGTTCTTTGAAAGATTAAACCAAATCAACAAACCCTTAGCCAACCTTATCAAAAAAGGAGAAAAAAAAAGACACAAATCCATGCAACTGGAAGGAAAAGGTGAAATAAAAACAGATTCTGCAGAAATCTAGAAGATCATCTATACTTACTGTAGTGGCCCTTTTCCCATCCTCATCACAGTCCACGAAGTTTATATCTTGTAATCAAATGGAAACGTTATTGGAATTCTGGCAAGTTAATTCCAATCTACCACCTCCAGTGCAACCCATGGTCAGAATAAAGACACTAAGACATATTTATAGTTAAGGGCGGCCAAGAGGTCTTGAGTCCAGTCCAGATAAGGGTTCATGGAACAAAGGCTATGACTCAGGATCTAATCCAGATTTTATTAATTCATGAAGAAGGGAGTGGCTAGAGGATGAGTGACTGTAAGAATGGAGGGAATTATGTGAGTGCTGTAAGCTGAGCTAGCTAGGAGGCCAGAAAAAACCTCTGCAGTATGTAGAGAAGGACATGCAGAAAGACCAATCTACATAACACAATTGAGGTAGCATCTAATGTTTAGAAGGCTGGTGCTTCAGTTCTGATGTGAAAATCTTTTCTGCCCTTGGAAGTCATAGCCTCTTATCCTGAGGCTTGAGCCCAGTTGACAGTCCTGGAGCTATGGAGCTCTGCCATCCTGCTGAGCTCATTTAGAAGGAGACACTGAGGCGAAGAAACAGGACTGCGCCCTGGCTTCAAAGATTATGCATCAGCACCTCAGCTAGCCCTATTTACATTGCTTAGAGCTAATTGAAGGGAAAAGGAAATAGCTTAACTAGCTTTGTACATATCAGTACATGGAGATAGGGCCAAGTTTAGCCAAAGTGGAGGTAACTGCTCTGTATTCAAGGAGAGCCATCCAGGTGGTCTTCTATACCTACCTTGAAAACTTGTATTCTAATAAGAAGGAAAATACAGAAGAAATGGACAGATTCCTAGATAAATATGAATTAGGAAAGTTGAATCAAGAAGACACAGGATTTCTAAATTCCAAATAAACCAATATCAGTCAATGAAATTGAAGATGTAATTAAAAATCTACCAACAAAGAAAAGCCCTGGACCCAAACAAGAAAGAGAACTATAGGCCAATTTCTCTAATGAACATAGATGTAAAAATCCTCAATAAAATACTGGCAAACAGAATGAAGCAAATCATCAAGAAGATCATACACAATGACCCAGTGGGTTTCAGTCCGAGTGGGATGCAGAGATGGTTCAACACACACAGATGAATACACATAATACACCATATTAACTGAGCCAAGGACAAAAACCACATGATCATCTCAATAGATAGAGAAAAAGCATCTGACAAATTACAACACCCAATCATAATTAAAAAAAAAAAAAAAGAAAAAACTACAGAAAATTGGAATAGATGGTCTTTATCTTAATCTGATAAAAGTCATCTATGACAAACCAACAGCCGACATCATAATAAATGGACAAAAACTGAAACCTTTCACTCTGAAATCAGAAACAAAACAAGGATCACTGTCACCACTCCTATTCAATATAGTTCTGAAAGCATTAGCCAGAGCAATTAGACAAAAGAAAGAAATAAAAGGAATAAGCCTAGGAAAGGAAGAAGTTAAATTATAATTATTTGTGGAAGACATGATACTTCATATAGAAGACCCCCAAAACTCCACCAAAAGGCTTCTAGATTTAACAATAAAATTCAGTTGTGTAGCTAGATACAAAGTCAACACTCAAAAATCAATAGCTGTGCACAAATAACAAAATCACTGACACAGAAATTAGGGGAATTACACTTTTCACAGTAACATCCAAAAAAAAAAAAAAGAAAGAAAGAAAGAAATACCTAGGAATCAATCTAATAAAGAAAGTAAAAGACTTTTACACTGAAAATTACAGTACTCTGAAAAAGGAGATTGAAGAGAATATCAGAAAATGGAAAGATATTCCTTGTTCTTGGGTCAAAACGACCAACACAATGAAAATGACCATACTTCCAAAATTGTTAAACAGATTTAATGCAATCCTACTCAAAATTCCAATAGCATATCTCTCACAGAATTAGAGAAAATAATCCTAAAGTCCATTTAGAACCAGAAAAGAACTAGAATAGCAAAGGCAATTATGAGCAACAAAAGCAAGGCAGGGGACATCACAATCCCTATCTTGAAAACTGAAATTATATTACAAAGCTACCATGGTAAAAAAACACCCTGGTACTAGGGAAAAAAAAAAAGTCCAGACCAAAGGATCAGTGGAACACATTAGAAGATGCAGAAAAACTCCAAACATATTAAGCCACTTTGTCTTTACCAAAGGTGCCAAACACCTTCAATGAAAGAAAGATAGCCTCTTTAATAAATGGTGCTTGAGAAACTGGCTGAAGATTAAAGCTAGACCCATATCTTTCACTATGCACTAATGAGTCAAATATCTAAATATTAAAATAGAAACACTAAATCTGCTGGAAGATGGCATAGGTAGAAGTCTTAAAAACATAGGTGTAAGCAAAGACTTTTTTTTTTTTAAATAAAACCCCAATTGCACAGGAACTATCACAAAGAATCAACAACTGGGATCTCATCTTATTAAAAGCTTTTGCATGGCAAAAGAAATCAGCAGCAGATGGTGATAATCCAGAGTGGGAAAAAAATTTTATCCAGCTGTTCCTCAAAGCTCTACTACCTAGAATACACACACACACACACACACACACAAAAACTCAAAAACATTAGCTCCCCCAATTTAAACTTTCAATCTAAAAATGGGCATCTGAAATAGACACTTCTCAAATTAAGAAGTGGAAATGGCAAGTAAATATATGAAAAAATGTTCAACATCATTTGGCATTTGAGAAATGCACATTAAAACAATGCTGAGAGGCTATGTCAACCCCAAAAGAATGGCCATTATCAAGAAGTCAACCAATAACAAATTTGGGAGGGAACATGGGGTAAAAGAAACCCTTCTCTGCTGTTGGTGGAGGTGTACACTGGTGCAACCACTGTGGAAATCAGTGTGGAGATGTCTCAAAAAACTTAAAGTAGAGGTTCCATCCAATCTAACTATTCCTCTTCTTGGTATCATCCTGAAACAATTAAAAGCATCATGCCACAGCTATATAAGCACACTCATGTTTATAGAGACACAGTTTGTAATAGCTGAGTTTTGAAAACAACCCAAATGCCTATCAATTGTGAATGGATAAAGACGACGTGGGGGGGTTTTGTGCAATGGAGTACTACTCAGTCATAAAGAAGGATACGCTTGAGACATTTCTGGCTAAATGGATGCACCTTGAGGCCATTCTTTTAAGTGAAATAAATCAGACACACATGTGTAAATACCACACGTATTTCTAGTGTGAGAAACTAAAAGTGTAAATAAGGACCAAATGTATACTAGATATTGTGAAATAAGAAGAAAATGCTCAAATGGGAAAGGGGACAAATGGGGGGAAATGTTCAAATAGGGAGAGAAGAAAGGGAAAAGAAAAAAATGACAAGAAAAGAAGGAAAAATGGAAACAAAGATTTTGTAAATAAGGAAGAGATGAGGGATTGAAGGGAGGGTAGAGGAATGGGAAAGAAAACAATTTATATCATGTATAGGTACAAATTCCCTATGATGAATGTGATCATTACATATACCTGACATGTACTAATAAGCTTAATTAATTAAAAAAGTATGTAAACATTATTAATGACTGTCTTAGTTACTTTTCTTTTTGCTGAGAAAAAATATCTAACATCCAACGTAAGAGGAGGAAAGGTTCCTTTGACTCACAGTTTGTAGAGGTTTCAGTTCGTATTTGGCTGACTCCAAGGCAGCATGGCATAGTAGAAGGCATCACAGAGGAAAAATAGTACACAGCAAACAGGCAGAGCACACTAGTCCTCTTTCTGTCCCTTATGTTTTATGTAGGCTACCCACCTTAGGGTGGGAGTAGCACTCACACCCTTAATCCTAGCCATAACTATGACAAACTGATCAGTGGGCTGATTTAGTAATCAAGCTCCCTTGATCCCAGCATCACACTCTTGATCCAGCCACCTCTGAAAATCTCCTCTCCCCGTGACTGCACAAGGCTTTAGGGGGACATCTAGACACAAGCCACGACATTAACCAACAGTAAAATACATTACAAACACATTGCTACCGCTAATCATAATTTCATATCACAAAAATCTAGCTAATATTCAAAAGTTAAAGAGACAGAACTTAGCATAATGAGAATAATTAGAGGTCCTTCATGGAACACAAGTTTTTCTGTAGCCCTTGCTTGGTCACTATCAACACTTGAAAATTTTATTGAGTTATGCTGATGGACCTTGATAGTCACCCTACAGAGAAATGATAGAGTTCTTAGAAGTTCTTTCAGCACGTACTCAAACTTTATGGATATATTTTTGTTTACTTTTCAAGGAGAAAAATGACCTCAAGTAGACTGTATGCCAGGACTGCATGGTTCCGAAATTCACAAAAGAGCTGCACACATTTGCATACATAACTTCTTCCAAAAGCAAGAAAAATCCCAGTGATATAGTACTAGGCTAACTTGCTGGATTCTTAAATAATCACTTCTGAGTGATACAGTCCAAAAGCATTACAAATCATTTAGACATGTGTTATGGCTTGTGTCTAGATGTCCCCCAAAGTCTCATGCGGTCATAGGTGTAGCTTTTCAGAGGTGGCCGGATCTAGAGTATGTGGTCCTGGGATCAGATATACGATGCTGGGATTCATTCATGGTGTGATGCTATGATTAGGGGTGCTCCACCTCTAAGGGTGGGTGGCCTGGAAAAGATATAAGGCACAGAAGGAGGGCTGCTGTCTTTGCTTGCTGCATTGCTATTTCACTGCCTCCTGCCTGTCATGCACTTGTTTCTCCTCTGCGATGCCCCACTCCCACGCCACTCTTCCTTGAAGCCAGCCAATTATGGACTGAAACCTCTACAAACTATGAGCCAAACAAACCTTTCCTCCTCTAACTTTGGGTGTTAGGTATTTTGTTTCAGCAATGAGAAAAAAATGACTAAGACAATATAGAACCTATTACTTTAAAAATTAAGTATCTAGTTTTGAAGTACCTGAATATTTACATCCTTAAGTGGATTAAAGAGAAAGAATAATATGTCCATTTCACCAATGTAACCTTTGGCTCTGTAGCCTGGCTCAAGATATAAGCAAGAATTCTTTTGCTTTTGGACTCTGTGTTTTTTAAGTTAAATCAGTTATAAGTTATATTTTTATATGATACAAGGACAAAAACCTTCTACTCACCTCAACATGTAGAACAAATTCTGCCGAATTTGTGCCATCTGTGACCTCTAAGCATATGTCATCCTGAAGAATCTCAGATCCATCATGTCGATACCTGTGGTGATAATATTTGTAACCAATCTTTCAAGAACACTGTGAGAGTAAATTGAGATGATGCATGACACAAGAGCTGTTCCCCATGGCTTTGGACATGTGTTCACTAAATTATTTAATTAATTAATTAATTAATTAATTAATAAGAAAAAATAATGTAATCATGAAGTCACATATTTACCTACACAAGTAACCTTCAAGGTAAAATCACGCCACCCTGGGAAAATGTATTGTATGTGCTGGTGTTTGTCGCCAAATCAAAAAGCACCTCCTCAATCACCTTGTGAAAATGGAAACCATTTTGTGCAGTTCTGCCTACTTAAAGACAGGCTAGGGCCACAGAGACTGCAAAATTGAGCAATAGACCAGGAATAGTGGAGTGCTGTGTGGATTTGATGAATCTCTCTCCCACCTTCAAAGCTAATTCTTCTACCTGTACTCTAGATCTACCCAGCTCTTCTCTAAAACTTGATCTATGAATTGCATATTGTCTCCCTTATACCATTTCCCCTCTTCCATTTATTAGCTCTCTTCCTCTCAACCTAAGAGATTCTTGAATCCCTCCAAGATTTAAAAATACCATTCTTTGGTCTAGCCTTGGTCCTATCTTCCTTTAATTCTCAACCAAGTCTCTGGAAGGGATTGTCTAACTTTAGGCTTTCCATTGACTTTCCAGCCCACTACAGAGGTATCCAGTAAATTCTAAATAGTGATTGAATTAATTGAGCCAAATTTTCAGTAATCTGTTTCAGATAAGAAATGGAAATAAGTCCTAGAAATTGAAAATAAAAGTTGCACTAAATACAGTACAGAATATTGAACATACAAGGTATTGATTAATGGAAAAAAATCAAGACTATATTTTACTTCATCAATAGGCTGAGTAGAAACTCAGGTATGGGATTTCATTCCATTTGTGGGAACCTTCAGTCTTTTCACACACAACCTCCTACACTCGGTTTTGCGATGCTACCAGCTGTTTTCACCAGATAGACTGATGAGTGGTAATGTGCTAATCTTATTTTACTATATTAATACCCCTAAACAGTCAAGCAGAACTCAGAGTGTACATCCAAAAGCAAGACTGTGGAATCAATGAGATCTTTCAAAACTTGACTCTTTCATGTGGATACTAAGCGACCTAGGGAAACCCTGTGGGCTGAGTTTTTAATTATGAGAACAGAATCCTCTACTTTGCCAGGTTTGATTACTGTGAAAAAATAAACAAATAAAATTAATTGCAAATTAATTAGAGTGCTTTAACATATAGTTCTAGCAAGTTTTGATACTTTTTCACACCTCTCATTCACTCCCTAGTAAGAAATGCCTAAACAGAATTCTCTGTTTTAACATGTAGCTAAGACCTGAGAGCTCAAAGTGCAAAGGAAGAATAAAAAGGAAATTTTAGTAGCAATAGGTATGTCATGAAAAGAGGTCAAGAAATGGGGAACTATAAATCAAGAATATAACTAAACAATCAGGATTAGACAGATCTTCTTCTGCATAAATCTTAATTCCTAGTCAGTTCCACCTAATACTTTCTACTACATTTATCAAAAGTGTCAAAGTTTCAATTTATAATTTGAGTTTATAAGTGAAAAATTAGATTGTCTATCTACCTGATCATTCTTTTTAGTAGTTTGTATTGTTTTTCAGAGATGTTTTACTAAATTTGTAGAAAAAAATGTCTTGCAGAACTGTATTAGATACAGGAAGGAAAGAAAAACTACATAGGGCCATGAGGCAGAGATGTCTCCATCCCTGGCTCTTAGAAACCAGAGTACTACTCCATGACCCACCTACCCAGGATATGTCCACCTACATATCCTTATCCCTACAGAATGAAATAACAAGTTGTCCTAATGACATCAATCAATAAAGTTCTATCCCAGAGTTTCCAGAGTTATAAAGTTGGCTATTCTTAGACTTCAGAGTTCAATTATGTAGATTAGCCTCACTGATTAGTTCAGTCTGTTCTCATCTCATTTGATTGTTACCCTTTGTGATATGTGAAACTGCAAATTTAATATTCATAGTAACTCATTTTTTGTTGTTCCACTATACACAGAGCATTCCCACTGAAACAGTAAGTCAAGAAAAGCAACTGTCTAGAGGAAAAGAAAAACTTCATTTCTAGTTTTCGTTTCGCTGCTGAAATTAGTAAATGGCATGTTGGTATCCTTGAAAGAACTGTACAAATGTCTTTTTCCTTAACCTGCCTTGTGATTGATCCAAAGAGGGAACCAAGGTAGGTAAAGCCATGAAATATTCTAACCTAACTTTTAAGGTATGGAGATCTTCCCAAGAAAATGTATCCCCTGCGTTTAGAGGAAATCCATTTAGCTCCACCCTTCCATGCAGAGGCAGCCCCTGCAGGGAGAGGTGAATGTTGTCCAGCGTGGTATCCACATCGGAAACCAGAATGTGCTCTGTGCTGATGATGCACTGATCTCCTTCAGTCACTCTCAGGTGGTTGGTGAGCACCTATAGAGAAGGAAGGAAAGATTCAGACTCACTCCATGACAAATCCTGAACACAGAGCTCATTAATCACTATAAAACTTTCAATACCATCTCCATACATCAAGTACATTTTTCAAGTGTGTGGTAAACAGAGAAGTTCATAGCTACACAATTTGGTCAAAACATTTTTACTATCTCCAATTCTAAACATTAATGTAAACAAATAAGCAAGGCAAATTCATAAATGTGAAACGGTCTACGTTCATTTAACTCAGAACCTGTACAATAGAATCAGCAATCAAATTGGTTACTATCCGTAGTGCTAAACCAAAGGAATAATAACTTTTAACACCTTGTCTATTCCCATCACTGTCTAACACATATATACTTTAACCTACAGTATAAACAAAACTATCCCAAATTCCCCTGAAAAAACAAAGGACCTCCCTAAATATTCTTAAAGACTGAGGAAGTGTTTTGGAGATAGAACTAGAATACAGAAACTGAAGATTAGAAGTTTAAGATTAAATAGGAAATAAATTTAGTCAAACACTGGACTTAACACCACAAGGACAATAATAGGAAAATCTAGTGGTTAGCTTATTTGTAAGTCAAAAGCAAATGAGAGTGCTTTGGACTGTTTTATCACCACACTGGAAGTGGGCACTAAGTGCTCTGTGATCAAGTAAGTCTAAAACACAGTTATATGCAACATCCTTATTTTTGATATTTAGATGACATATATGCATATTCTAGGCTGTGAGACTTTTAGTGGGAAAATCTGTTAATTTTGTGTACATTTGCCCAAACTGGTACAACTACACAGAAGTCAAAGAAAGCAGGGTACCAAGTCACAAGCTCTGAGAGTCTCTCGGGGTGGTCTGGGGTGAGCACCCTGCCAATGGGCTCTCGTCAGAGCAACTGCCACTCCCAGAAAGGAGAATGCACCTGGGGAAGGAGTTGGTAAAAGGCAACAAGGAGATAGGAGTGATACCTCCTGGGCAGAGGACAAGGAATGAGGCAAGAGGAAGCTGCAGCCTCCACTCAGGAGTCTCCTCTTTCCTCCAGCCCACAGGGCCACAGTGCGAGTAGAACTTCAGCCCACTGCTGCAAGTCCCAAGGGCAGCCCCTGCAACCCGGAAGTGAGGAGAATGCAACACTGAGGCACAGTGCTTTCTATTCTTTAATAAGTTATCAGCATAAAGGGAAAACAAAAAGGATAGACTTCTCTTCTGACAATCACCCCCACCTCAACTTTTCTCAAGTCATTGTTTTCACTGTAGGTGGGAGGAAAAAAGAATCAGAGCTCTTATTCAGAGAGGAGTATGGACCAAAGTCCACATTTGCCAGCATCTTTTTCCTGAGTGATACCAAATTAGTATCCCAAGATGGGACTGTTTCACAAAGTATTCTTCATTACATTAGATGATTTTTAAAATACCACTTTTAGAGCAAGTTTCAAACAACAGAAAGCATAAGGCTTATTCCCCCAGTTTTAATCATTAGCTCTTCAGCCCCAGGTCTCAGGTCCATAGGACTTCCGGAGAGCACATCTGACCCACATCCCCTAATGACTATTTCTCTGCCTACCTCTCTGTGGGTATTTCACATCATGGAACCACTCATGTGGCTGGTTTCACTGAAGCTACTATCTATTTAATTTTATTTCTAACATTTTTGGTTCTTTACAGTACTGTTTCATTTGCCCCTGCACTCTAAATAAAAGAGGGAAGCCCTTATGCTATTTTAGCCCCAAGTCTTCTCAACTATTCTATCTGCCTTCAACTGAAGTTAACTGTTCCCTTTATCCTTTATCGTTCCCTCACCAAATCATCTTTCTCTAGCAAGAGGCTTGTATTGCTTTGAATAAAATATTTCTCCATGGTTGTTCTGGAAAGAATTTTGGTTTCTTTAGATGCTAGGCTATTTCATGGTCTGAATCTCGTACACAGAAAAGGAGGATCTGACTGAAATCTAATCTCGTTAACTCCAGAGATATCTTAGTCCATTTCACCACAGGGAACACAATGTATTCTCTACCAGGAACAGTGCCAGTGAATGGAACTAATTTAGATTCCTTGGTGTGAGCTCTTTGCTGTATCTTCTACCAGAGTTTACAAGCTCACCAGCGTGAGAAGTCAGTGGGTGACACAAAGGAGTGTGGTGAGGTGGTGGGAACACAGCCCCCACCTCACAGCTTCATGGGCTACATGGACTCAGTGTTGCAAGGATTTCCACATTTTCAAGACAACCCAAAGTCAAACTTGACAGGAAATCTCTTCAACCCTAAACAATGGTAATTTGTTATTTTACAATAGTGTTTAGACCAATCAGACCACTTGTGTATGTTGAGTATGCCCCTGCAGCCTTCAGATAAGTTCTCTGTTCCACCATCTTAGGCAGATGTAAGGATGGTGAAAAATGACCAGGAAAAAGAACTCGAGGACTCGCTATATTTCGGGTAGGTACCTAAAGAAAGTGACCTAGTTTCCTAGGATGAGGGTTCATGTAGGCTCTTGGCCTTTTTGGTTCATAATGAATGGGGACTTTTCGTGTTTCTTTACACTTCTGAGGGAAAAATGATCCCACTAATGACCAACTAACAAAGGGGAGAACTCTGAAAAGGGAGGGGGGACAGCATATGAAACTATCAGTGTTAATCTCAGCCTCAGAGAGAAGACAAACAAGCTAGTATACATCATCTTTACAGTTTGGTTTTAATGAAAGACCCAAGTCCTTTAAGATTTACATAAACAGTGGGCCGTAGGACAGAATAAGGCAAAAGTGTACATCTTAATTCATTTTGGAAATTGAAGAGCTGCTTTGGATTACATAGTAGTGCAGTTGGAAAACAAATAACCCCTTCTGGTTGCTAAGAGACCTCTAATTTAATCCTCTTCCTCTGATCAACATGTGAAACTCAGCAGAAAAAAAGGAAAGGAAAGAGATTTTGATAAAGCTTTGAAAACAACGCCAAATTCAGAAACTGGAAAAAATCTCACTTTCTAGCTAGGAGTCTCATGGGAGGTGAAGGAGTCCCTCCCCTCAATTTTTTTTCCTATACGGTGCCACACCTGACAGGTGAGGCCGTTAGCAGCAGGCACTGCAGGAAACCACAGAAGAGCAAAGCCACGTCCATCTCCACAATCCATCCTGAGAAGTAAAACCACATTCCCTCTGCCCCCAAATTCCTCAAGGTAGCAACTCCTCCCCTCCCCTTTAAATCCACTGTTCTACCCTGCTTCCTGCTGATTGCACTCTCCAAACTCAGCCCTCTCCCACAGGAGTGAATTATCGGCCACAGTTGCTTATACAGAGCTTTCTCTGGTGGTCTCTCTCCTCTCCGGGTGTTTGACATACACCAGCTAGAAAATTCAAAAAGTGATTCCTTTCTTTCTTTCTTTCCCTTCTCATCATCTTCCATATCAAAAGTTGGACATACCTTGGGAACCTGATTGTCCACTGGAAGAACTGTGATGTTAAAACAGATTCCATCCAAAGTGCTGCCACGTTGGTTACTGATAGAAAATGTGAACTGGACCTGTCGAGGGTGGGGGCCTATGTCTTCCAGGGGTGGCATGTAGGCCACTTTCAAATAGTTCACAGCATGCTGCGGAGCAGAGTAAGGTGGGCATGTGAATGCTGATTTGCAAGGGATCAGAAACTTTCAGAGACCTAGATCCAAGAGAACCATCATGTTAATTCATAATAAACACTGTGAATGCTATCATCATCAATTTAAAGATTCTTATGAATCTCATATTCGGCCCATAAGGAGGAAAAAGGATGAAGAAACCAAGTAAATGTGTCACCAGGCGAGGAGACATACACTTGTAATCCTAGTACTCAGGGACCCTGAGGCAGGAGATACCAAGTTCAAGCCCAGTCCAAGCAACGTAGCAACTTAACGAGATCCTGTCTTAAAATAAAACATTTAAAAAGTGCTCAGGATGTGGTTCAGTACAACATCCCCGGGCTGAATCTTCAGTATTGCAAAGAGAAAAAAACAGAAATATATCAAGTGCTTGAAGACAGTCAACTCTGTAAGAGGCTTGTATTTCAACCTGGTTCCACCAGAGAGTAGCTGTGTGATATTGGTCAAGCTGCTTAAAGTTGTTAGACCTCTGTTTGTAAAGTGACTGAGATAATAGTAGTTATCACTTGGGGCTGACATACTCATTTACAATCTCTAACTACGGAGACTTTATGGATAATTAGCCCCAAACCACAGAAGTATCTGCTGCTTAAACGCTCATTATCATTAGTGTGACTTCCACTAGAAGTAGAATCCACTGGAGTAGGCAGAGAGAGAGAGTGAAGGATTTTGGAAGGCAGTGAATGTGGCAAGTTGTGTCTCCAGAAAAGATATGCTGAGGTCCTAACCCTTAGCACCTAATAAGGCCCTATTTAGAAATAGGGACATTACCGATGTAGCTGTTTAAGGTGAGGGTAGGATGGCCCTATAATCCAACATGTACTTGGTGTCCTTATAACAGGAGAGAGACACACAGGGAGAAGACTGCCACAAGATAACAGAGCTACATTACTCCTGTGTATGCACAACTCAAGGAATGCCAAAGATCATCGCTGGGAAACCACCAGAGGCTAAAAAAAAAAAACAGTGGACAAAAAAAAAAAAAAAAAAAGCACCAGAGTTGTCCTACAGGGTTTCAGAAGGAGCATGACTATGATTCAGACTTCCAACTGATGCAATACTATGATTCAGACTTCCAACTTCCAGAATCATGAGAAAATAAGTCTTACACAGTGGAACTTTGTTATGGCAACCCCAGCAAATACTGTAGATTACTGAATGAACTGAATGTAGTGGAATAAAAGCATAAGCACGGAAGCTCCAAATCAGAGTCCTAGTTCTGGTAGAACAGTGCAAAAATCCACACTGAATTACAACAAGATTTTGAAACTTTATCCAACTTGATAAAACACTTTCAAACAGATACCACATGCTTATAGGAAATGTGCAAGCAGAAAGAATAAAGATGTCAAGCATTTTTGGGCAGATATCGATATTCAGTATTATCAGGGAAATACTAGCCCTATCTTCTCAGAAGATATTTACATCATGTTTGTCAATATTTTAGCAAATCATCATACCTGAGTAAATGACCTCAGTCCCAACGCTGTGGGGTTTTTAGTTAGCTTTGGTATGCTGTCCACCATGAATAGCTTCCCAGCATCCAAATGTCTGAAGAGGAATACAGCAGAATACATCAGCTAATTTCCTAGCTAAGAAAAATTAAATCAAATAGCCCATCACCAAAATTGCAAAAACTCAAAGACCTCATCATGAGAAGAAATTAAATATTCCATTTTTATATCTCATTTTATGTTGCAGGACTCCTACTATTGCTCAAACTCATCAATCCCATCCTCACCATGACTGCAAAAAATAGGTCCAAAATGTTTGTCATCATGAAAAGAAATCATAATCCTAAAAATGTTTCTTATTATTTTGTACTTGAGACTAGTCTGAGGTAGAGTTATTCCACTTTTCTAGAATAATATACAATATGGTTATTTTGTGGTCTGTAATATCTAAAAATAAAGTTACAAAGACCACATTAAATTTTACTAAAAATAAAAATAAGCAGTCTCTTTTAAAAATTGTAATCAAAACTATTTTTAGCCTACCTATCTTGAAAACATCACAAGCTACAGGTCACTAATTAATATAACTTTTGAAAGGAGGTATGAGAAAATTTGAGATGACACTAAACGCTGAATTTGTATAAGTTCATGTCTGAACACTGAAGCAACTGAATTACAATGCTATTGACACATGTGACTCTCTAGTCCTAGGACTAATAGACTATATGATGACTTTTCAGAGATACCTGTGCCTGAAAGAGAAAAATGGAGGAGTTGTTATTGTGTACAGCAGTTCCCCATCATATGATTCTGTGTCTAGGAAATGTAGATGTTTCTTAGTTATGTAGGCCACCTCTGTTTCCTTGACAACCAAATGCCGAGAAACTCCAGGAGCCTCCTGTGGAAGCTGGTCATCTACAGGAGTGACTTGGATCATCACTACCTGGAATAAAAATATTTGTATCATTCATTTCAAATACAAGAAAACACCAAAGAGAAAGCCTTACAACCACTCCATTATCATTAATGTAATTTTCAAAACCTGTCATTTATAATATACTTCTGTCAAATGATGCAGGAGCTATTAAGAGTCTTAATCAAAAATGAAACATCCTTCACACACTGGGTATCATATTTTAAAGAATATAATTATCACAATCATAGTTAATCCAGTCTACAGTGGATAAATGAAATACAAAGTATGTTCCTGCTTTTATTTTTCCGAGCTCCCTCTTTCCAACAGCAGTGCTTCGATACTTCCTTCTACCCCATCATCGATCCTAGACACCTTGCTATAACTCTTGGTTCCTCCTTTTCTACTCACATATAACCACCACCAAGCTTCCACTGTAAAATGTCCTACTCAGGGACTATGTCAATCTTCAGGTGTCGTTGCTACCACTCCTGGTCTAGCTCTCACACTCTCTTCCTTACACAATTATAACAGCTTTCTGTTAACTCTTACTCCAATTACTAATCTAGACTTTTGTGCTTGTAGTGTTACCCTAAAAAGTACAAATCAAGTTAATTCACCTCCTCAAAAATCTTAACCAGCCAGACAAAATACAATTACTCCAACTCCTTAATATGACATCCAAGATCTTTCACAGTTTAGACATATTCTAGGTGTCAACTTTATTTTTTAACTATATTTCAACATTAACCCAACGCTTTAGTTGCACACCTTATTGTGGACCTCAAGAATGCCCCTATGCATTGTATCACGTTGTTTGTTCAATCTAGAATGCTTTCCTCTTGCTTTCTCTAAAGGTGTTTCTCATTCTTTGAGGCTCTTCTTGAAACAATCTCCAATTACTCTGTTAGAACTGTTTCTGAATTTTGCTTATCCCTTACTGTAGTTTGAATATTTGTCAAGATTCATATTGATGCTTAATCCCCAATGCAAAGTATTAGGTAGCGGGGCTTTCAAAAGGCTATGAGTGCCTTGTAAAAGGGCTTGGTGGAAGGTGGGGGGAACGCGCTTGTCTTTATATCCTTCTGCCTTGTGAGGACACAGTGTTAACCCCTTCCAGAGAGTGCAGCAACAAGGGCCACCTTGGAAGTAGAGGAGAGCACCACTCACCAGACACCAAGACCACCAGTGCCTTGATCCTGGACATTCCTGCCTCCAAAACTGTGAGAAAAAGTATCTCTTATTTACAAAATACCCACCCTTAGTATTATGCTAGAACTGTAAGAATGGACTAAGACATCTCTTGAACAACACACTTATTTCATCATCTTGCCTTACCTTATTAGTTTACATGTCAATCTTTCTCATACACTGAAAGTTCCATGAGGATACAATTAAGTAAAGTGTAAACCATAGAGAATTTGAGAGTAAACAGTTAAAATCTTGGAGTGTATCATTTATGTACTAGCAACTATTTGACCTTGAACAAGTTGCTTAACTTTTTTGGTGCCAATTTTCTTATTTGCAAATTAAGCAGAATATTAGCAAACTTGAGTCTATAAAAATCAAATATTACTATACAGATAAAATATCTTGTACTTCATCATTGTCACCGATTAAACAAGCCAACAGGCCCAGTGTGTGATTTTAAGCAGGTTTGGATCACACGCCACTATACCGCAGATCAGCAAAACAGCTTTCATCATTACATTATTTCTTTAGAGTAATTCATAACTGATTTACAAGGAAGCTAATACTCTCTCTCTCTGGAAATGGCATATTATGTGGCATCATGGGTCTTTGCACAGTCTGCCTCATGAAAGTATTCCTATGCTAGTTTTGATTTATTTTGCTGTTGTCACCAAAGCACAGATCAGTAATGACAATTTCATCTACAATAGTATTCACAATACCCAATTTGAAAATGAAGGGAATTCCTTTTTAAATTGACCTACAAAACAGAAACTAAAACTAAGCTTTTGCTATTATATAAAAAAAATTAGGCAAGGCACGATGGTATACGCCAGCACTCGAGAGGCTGAGGCAGGGGGATCACTGCAAGTCCAAGGCTAGTCTGGGTACAAAATGAGTTTAAGCCAGCCAGGGCTGCATAGTGAAACCCTGTCTCAAAAAAACAAAAAAATTTAAAATATGAACTCAGCAACATATAAGCTGTGCCCCATAGGGGAATTTAGGACTCAGTATTTTTCCTTTTTTGTACATTAGGCATAATAACAACAGCTACTGTAATGAAATAAAATATTGTCTTGAGCAAACAAGATAAATAGTAGTAAAGTGAGTATCTAATATTTAGTAGGTGCTCAATAAATTAAATCTTTGTCTTTATCCTTTTATTATTTTTACAAAAACATGCTTAGTAGTCTCTATGAAGCATTTCAATAATTAAAAATTACAGCTAGTTGTCAAAAGTAAAGGAACACAATAACAGTCATTTTTCTAGTCTCTGGGAATCTGTGTCATGTTTTTTCCCCAATCATAGTATTTTGCTAATCTACAAAGTTCAGGAATTCTCCATGGGACCTTCCAACCATAGTGTGAATCAGTGAGTCTCTACCTAATTGAAAAACTGGATTTAATAAGGAAACAATAGTTATTGTACCTTCAAAGAGACCATTTACCATGTTAATTTATTCTCTAATGTGTTCTTTATGTAAAAAGAATATACAAGCATGCTTTTTCATACTCCTGTTGTAATTCTTGGTGGGCACATTTTTCAACATGTTTTATGGTTGCTTTAGTTGATGTGACTTTACATATTTATGCATGTTCAAACAATTATTTTGTCTATGTCTGTAGGTGAGAAAAATCCTACTTTAACAAACTCCACAGAGAAATAAAGCATTCTCATTGTGCTGAAACCTGGTTATAGCAAAGACATTATTAAACACACCTTCCCAGGCAAAGAGTGAAAGACTGGAGCTAGAGAAATCCCTAGGCTCTTCCCTCTCTGGCTTCCCTCAAGGCCCTCCAATCTACTTAAGGCTATGAGCACATGCAGACATACTTGCAAAGAATCAGAATGTAAAATGAGAAATGTAAAAACATCATAGTGATGGACTTGCTCAGCAAACCTAAAGTAGACATATATTAAAACATAGAGAAGCAAGCAAAATGATAGAAACCATGAATACCTAACATAGGAAAGAAATGGAATCCATGATATAGATTCAAACAGATATTCAGGAAATTAAAAACTCCATTGAAAGTTTACAAAATCAACTGAACAAAAGTGAAGACAGAATATCACACTTAGAAGACAAGATCACAGTTAGAAATTACAACACAAAAGACCTCTTAAAAATAGCAAGAGAGGCTGGGGGTCTAGCTCAGTGGCCTAAGTGCCTGCCTGGCAGGCGTGATGTTATGAGTTCAATCCCTGGTGAGGCAGAAGGAGAAAAAAAAAAAATAGCAAGAGACCATGAAAAAACAATGCAACAGCTGCAATATGATGCAAATTACATAAGCTTGATCAGAGTCAGTGAAAAAGCAGAAGTCAGCAAAAACAACATAAAAAAAACCTCTTCACAGAAGTAATAGCAGAAGTTCACAAGCATAGAAAAAGAATTATACATACAGAAAAGTGAGGCATGTAGACTCCAATTATTCCTGACCAAAATACATCTACACCAAGGCACATAATAATCAAGATTCCAGAATTCAGCATAAGAACAGAATATCCAAAGCTGTTAAAAAAATCACTTATAAAAGGAAAGCCATCAGAATCAGCAGACTTCTCAACATAAACCCTTAAGTTAAGGACAGCTTTGAGTGAAGTATTTCCAGTCCTGAAAGAAAACAACTTCCAACCCAGATTGCTGTACCCTGTAAAACTACCTTTCAAAATCAATGGAGAAATGAGTTACATCCATGACACAAAAAACTTAAGGAAATTCATGAGCACCAAATGAGGCCACTAATGTGCTCTGAAGGATATTTTAGAAATAGATAAAGAAGACTAAAATGCCAAAAATGCCAACAGAAAGAATTCAGCGGGCCAGATAAGCTGTTAACTGTGCAGAAAGATAAGGAACCAACAATAGGAAAATGAAATGACAAAGATAAATCAATACATATCAGTTATAAACATCAATGAAAATGGTCTCAATTCAACAATTGAAAGAAACAGATTGGCAGAATGGATCAAGAAACAAGATCCAACAATACACTGAATACAAGAAACACATTTAACTCAAAAAGAAATTCACAGAATTAAAGTCAAAGGATAGAAAACAGTACTTCATGTGACAGGACACCAGAATAAAGCATGGGTAGCTATTCTATTTGGAGACAAAGTGAACTCCAAGCCAAGACTGATCAAAAGACACAGAGAGAGTCACTACATACTTGTTAAGGTAAAACTCTAAGATGAATATAATATTCATAAAGATACATGCACCAAATACCAGGGCATACAACTATATAAAACAAATAGCAACAGAAATGAAAAATCAAACAAGCACTAACAAATTGCAATGATAGACCTCAGTACCCCCTCACAATTACACAGATGAACTGTGTAGACAAAAAATTGACAATGAAATATCAGAACTTTAACCAAACTTTTGAACAAATGTACTTAGTAGATGTCTGCAGAATGTCCCACCCAAGAACATCAGAATGATCACTTTTCTCAGCTGCTCATGGGACATGCTCCAAAATAGACAACATACTAGCTCATAGAACATACTTAAGCAAATGCAAAGAAACTGAAATTATCCCATGCGTATTATCAGACATAGAGCAATGGAATTGGAAAAAAAAATGGCAAAGAAACCACAAGAACTTCATAAACACATGGGAATTAAATAGCATCCTCCTGAACAACCAATGGGTCACAGATGAAATTAATGAAGAAATTAAACAGTATCTATAATTAAATGATAAAGCTGACATAACATAGCAAAATTTATGGGATGCAATGAAAGCAGTCCTAACAGGGAAATTTATAGAGGTGAAGTCTCATATCAGGAAAACAGAACAAGCCCAAATAAACAACACAGATAGTCACTACGTAGTGTTGAATCTCAAGCTTCTAGAGAAAGAAGAGCAAGTAAAGCTCAAAGCTCATACAAAGGAGGAAATTATTAAGATCAGAACAGAAATTAATGCAGTGGAGACTAAGAAAACAATACAATGAATCAATGAATTGAAGAGTCAGTTTTTTGAAAGATTAAATAAAGTTGAGAAACTCTTAGCCAACCTTATCAAAAAAAGGACAGAAAAGATTCAAATCCATGCAATTAGGAGTGAAAAAGGTGAAATCACAGTGGATCCTACAGAAATCTAGAAAATAATCGCTATCTGCTTTGACAACCTGTATTCTAATAAGATGGAAAGCACAGAAGAAAAGGACAGATTCTTAGGTACATATGAATTACCAAAGCTGAATCAAGAAGATATAAAAATTCTAAATAAGCCAATATCAGTCAAGAAAATTGAACATGTAGTTAAAAATCTGCCAACAAAGAAAAGCCCAGGCCTGATGGAGTCACTGATGAATTCTACATAAAATTTAGAGATCTAATGCCATTACTCCACAAACTCTTAATGAAATTGAATGATAGGTTATCCTCCTGAAGTCATCCCTGTAAGAAAGTATTACCTCAATACACAACCAGAGAAGGATCCAACCAAAAAAGAGAACTATGGGCCAATCTCCCTAATGAACATAGGCACAAAAATATTCAGTAAGATCCTGAAAAATCATCAAGAAGATTATACAACATTACCAACTAGGATTCATCCTAGGGATACAGGGGTGGTTAACATATGCAAATCAATAAATGTAATATACCATATCAACAGAGCCAAAGACAAAAATCACATGACCATCTCAATAGATGCAGAAAAAGCATCTGACAAAGTCCAACACCCATTCATGATAAAAAGAAAAAATCCTACACTGGAATATATGGTCTTTATCTGACTCTGATAAAAGCCATCTATGACAAACCAACAGCCAACATCATACTAAATGGACAAAAACTGAAAATTTCACTCTAAAATCAGGAACAAGACAAAGGTGTCCCTATCATCACTCCAACTCAATATAGTTCTGGAAACATTAGCCAGAGCAATTAGACAAGAGAAAGAAATAAAAGGAATAATAATAGGAAAGGAAGAAGTTAAATTATCATTGTTTGCAGAAGACATGATAGTCTACATAGAAAACTCCAAGAACTCCACCAAAAGATTTTATATTTAATAAACAAATTCAATTGTGCATCTGGATACAAAATCAATGCTCAAAAAACAATAACTTTCTTGTACACAAATAATAAATTCACTGACAAAAAAATTAGAAACAACACCTTTTACAATAGCATCCAAAAAATGAAATACTTAGGAATCAAGCTAATGAATGAAGTAAAAAATCTTGACACTGAAAACTACAGCACTCTGAAAAAGAAGATTGAAGAGAATATCAGAAAATGGAAAGATATCCCCTGCCTTTAGGTAGGAAGAAGCAACATAATGAAAATGGCTATATTTCCAAAAATTTTAAACAGATTTAATGCAATCCCAATCAAAATACCATTAGCATATCTCACAAAACTACAGAAAACAATCCTGTAATTCATAGCAAAAACAATTCTTCACAACAAAGGTAAGGCAGGGAGCATTACGATTCCTGACTTAAAATTATACTACAAAGCTACTGTGATGAAAACAGCATAGTATCAGGAGAAAAAAAGACCTGAGGATCAATGGAACCAATTAGAAGATGTAGAAACAATTCCAGACATACTTAGCCACCTTATCTTTGACAAAGAAGCCAAAGATATTCACTGGAAGAAAAATAGCTTTTTTAATAAATGGTGCTGAAAAAACTGACTTTCCATGTGCTGAAGACTAAAACTAGACCCATATCCATCACGATGCATTAAACTCAAATCAAAAGGGATCAAAGATCTAAATATTAAAACAGAAACACTAAATCTGCTGGAACACAGAATAGGTAGTACCCTTCAAGACATAGGTGTAGGCAGAAACTTCAGGAACAAAACCCAGGCTGCAAAAGAAATACTACAAAGTATCAACAACTGGGATCTCATCTTATTAAAAAGCTTTTTCGTGGCAAAGGAAATTACCAATGGAGTGAAAGACAATACACACAGCTGGAAAAAAATTTTAGCCAGTTATTCCTCAAAAGAATAATATCCAGAGCTTTTAAAGAATTGAAAAAAAATCAGACCTCACAAATTTAAGGTCCAGTCCAAAAATGGGCTTTTGAAATGAATACACACTTCTCAGAGGAAGAAGTACAAATGCCAAATAAACATATGAAAAAATATTCAACATCACTGATCATTTGAGAGATGCAAATTAAAACAATGCTGAGATTCCCTCTCACTCCAGGAAGAATGGTTATTATCTAAAAATCAACCAAAAAAATGCTGGTGGGGATGTGGGAAAAAAATGAACCCTTTTTCACATTTGGTGGGAGCATAGATTGATACAACCACTGCAGAAATCAGAGTGGAGATTTCTCAAAAAACTAGGATTAGATGCCCCATCTGACCCAGTTATTTCCCTTCTGAGTATCTTCCCAAAAGAATTAAAAGTGTCATACCACAGCTGTATATGCACACCCATGTTTATAGCAGCACAGTTGGTAATAGCTAAATCTTGGAAACAACCCAAATGCCCATCAATTGATGAATGGATAAAAAGATGTGGGGTTTTTTTTTACATGCAATGGAGTACTACTCAGCCACAAAGAAGGATAAACTTGAGACATTTATAGCTAAGTGGATGGACTTTGAGACTATACTCTTAAATAAATTGTACAAATATGTAAATACCATATTGTTTCTCTGGTGTGAGAAACTGAAAGTGTAAATAAGAACCAAAATGTATAATAGATATTGTGTAATAGGAAGAAATTGCTCAAAAAGAAAGAGAAACTAGAAAGAGCGGAAGGGGAAAGGAAGGAAGGGAAAAGAAAAATGAGAAAGAAGAATAAAATGGAAACAAAACTTTGTAAATAAGAGGAGGAAGAGGTAAATAAGAGGGGATAGTAACAGGTAAAAAAGAAGAGTCAAGATATATCATTTACAGGTACAAATTCCTTGATGAATGTGATCATTGTGTATATCTAAATAGTACCGATAAACTTAATAATAATAATGTTAAAATCCTATGAATAGTTTCCATTTTGAATCATCAAGTCAACTAAGGTTTCGAGAAAAAATTTAGACCAGAAATGGTACACTGAAGACAGTCGGGGGTGGGGGAGTTATTTGAAAAGAAGTTGACTTCTTCGGCAAAAAACAGATAAATTCAGAGTTTTCTCATTCATTCTTTACTCTGCCTTAAAAGGGATCACTGACTTCCTTCAGTTTCTGAACTCATATCATTCTTTCTAATAATCCTGTCTGTATTAGTCAGTTTTCCTATAGCTGAACATAATACCTGACATTTCCAACTTAAAGGAGGAAAGGTTTAATTTGCTCATGACATTGCAAAAAGACATATGATTAAGTAGTCATTCTAGAACAGGTTTGAGAATGTTGCATTCATACACATGCTACTTTTGAGATAATAGGTATAAAATAGCTAGCAAAATAGGTGATCACTTAATTTCCTAGTAGGTGCATAGTAGGTGATCACTTAATTTCAGTAGATCACTAATGTGTATAGTAGATGATCACTTAATTTCAGCTGCCTTCTTTTTAAGCCCTTAGTATTAACTATCTTCTCTTTGCCAGGAGTCCAACCTTCTATAGATGTCCAGATTCTCCACAGACTCCATTTTCCTTTACTTTCTATGACAATGTTTTCTTACATTTATTTCTTGTTTCTATATCATTAAACTACACCCTCTAGTGGTGTGAAACTATTAGATCTTCAAGTACAACAAGTAATAGAAAATTTATTCTGCATTTACCATGGACTAGAAAGTTCAGTGCTTTATAAGTACTGTGACACTTACTTTCACAATAACTCTACGAGGAAGGTTCTTTTACTCCCTGTTCTATAGGGAAGGAAAGAAGTGTGCAAGTTGACCAGTTAGTGCCAAGATGAAGAAGAAAACTCAGGCACTCCAACTCTAGAGCTTATACTTAACCACTACTATAAAATAAATGCTTTCTTGAGTGCTGGAAAGCAATCAAATTGTGTGGGATATTCTACATAAAAGAATTTTCTATGGCTAAATAACCTCTAACACACACACACACACACACACACACACACACACACACACAAACAAAACGCCAAATTCATAAACTTTTTTCGCTACAATAGCTTCCAGACCTGATACCTCTGTTTGAGACTATGGAGAAATGTTCGGAAATAATCTCTCACCTGTGGCTCTGAGAGATTTGGAGGTTCGTGGCTGTCCTGCATGACAAATTCAAAAGAATCTTCAAAAATTTCTCCACCAAAGTGACGATAGTAAATGATTCCATTAAGTAAATCCCTCTGACGGAAGCCAGGGACAGGGTAGCCTATTGGGTCCACAAAATACCACCTTTTAGGTTATATTAAACTGATTTCCAAAAAATTTTCTGAGATTAGTTTATTGTATATACTCAAAGAATCTGCCTTAAATGTTTTAAGCAAAACATTTATAAACAATAAAGCAGAAAGACTAACATTACTATTTATCCCATCTTAACAATGTAGAAAAATTAGAGTTGGAAACATATTTCCAAGAAACATTTTAAATATATGATGTAACACTAACTACTTGTTTGGTCCTTATTTTGTCAAACTCCTGATCTACCTGCTTTAAGAAGTAGTCATGAAATTATTCTGCCAAAAGATAAACAAATCCTGTTCATGAAATTGTTTTGTCAGTCATCTAGAACAGGCCAAACATCTCCCTTCAGGCTTATCTATTCTATCATCTTGTAGGTAAATTTACATTTTCATAGTGTAATGGTTATTTTGAGGCTCAGCACTACAACTTTCCGAATGTACAATCTCGGAGAGACCAAGTTAACTTACCTGAATCTCAGGCTTCCCATCTATAAAATAGAAATAATATCTTACTTCATAAATGTGGTGTCTACCTCAGCACAAATTCTGATACAATTTTAGCCAACTCACATTGCATAGAAAGTTCTCAGTGAAAGAATCCATTCCAGTCAAACATTTGTAACTGCCTAGAACTTACCAATCAGCCCTGGCCCTGGCTTCTTCATGATCTCTCCAGCCTGTGGGGGTTTTGTGATATTAAAGAAGATGTAGTCATCACTAGAGTCCATGTCTGAGGCTTTCAGCATGGACCCCTGGATCAAGACGGTCTGCCCCTCCTCCAGCTCAATCACAACATTGGTTATGAGGAACGGAGGGCTGTCATCTTTGGGTAAAATGTTGATAGGAAACTTGTGACGGATGCTGTGATATCCATCGAATATCCTGAAAACCACGAAGTCTTTGGTGGAGTCACTGTCATCGTGGTGATAGCGAACAACGCCAGCCTGAAGGTCTGATACAGAGAAGAGAAATCCTTTTCCGCCTGATAAAGCAGAAGAGGAGCAGCCTGAGTATGGGAGCCCACAGGTGGCAGCTGCAGGGAGCATCACTCCAGGAAAGTGACACAACCCATACCTCTCCCTCCTCCACAAACTACACAAGTACACCCTGACATATAATGGGGTTTGGGGCAGAAAAAACCATCATCAGCTGAAAATATCCCAAGTCAAAAATGGATTTAATAGCCCCAACAAACTCCTCATAAAGTCAAAAAATCATAAATTGTCTGTAGATTGTTTAGTGAGCTCTGGGATATCACAGCTCTGGTTTTGAATACTGGCTCTGCTGCTTGACTGTGCAGAAGAGACTCACCTGTAAAACAGGGATAATCATATGTGATAGTTAGCTTCATATGCCAATTTAGCTACCTTATTCTCCAGCATCATAAATAAATAAATAATAAAAAAATTATTTCTGAATGGTTCTAGGGACAGCATTTCTGGAAGAGATTAGCATTTGAATCATTAGACTGAGTAAAGAAAGTCTGTCCTCATCAATCCATTGAAGGCCAAGAAGGACAAAAGCACAGAGAAAGGATGGATTCTCTCTTGAGTCAGAACATCTATCTTCTCCCTTCACACATCAGAGCTCCTGGTTCTTGGGACTGTGAACTCTGAAACTCATACCAGCACCCCTGAACCCTCAGCAAACCCTCTTGCTTCTCAGACCTCTGGCCTTGAACTGGGAGTTACACAATCAGCTGCCCTGTTCTCAGGCCTCAGTTGAGGACTGAATTACCACATGAGTTTTTCTAGTTCTCCAACATTTCATGAGACTTCTCAGTCTCCATAATTTCATAAGCCAATTCCAATAATAAATATCATCCATATTTGTTCACATATTGTTTATTTTGTTTGACAAATGCAAAGACCTATCTGTATTCATAGCAAAGATAAAGGAACCTGAATAATAACAAGCTTATAGTACCGATTATTCTCCAACTCATTGTTACCATCCTACATGGCCAAGTTCTTAAGGGAGTGATCTTGAATAGGCATTGTCAACCCCATTTGAGAACCTGTTAGAAAGGAAAGTTGTCAGGTCTGCCCAGACCTACTGAATTAGAAATTTCTTTCAAGCCTTTCAGGAGGGTCGAATGCATGCTAATGTTTGAGGGCCAAGAGCTAGAGTTCTAAAATAAAACGGACTGGGTCGAATCTGCCACTTTCTAAGTGTACGGCTTAGGCAAATCAGCTTCTTCTCTAAGTCTCAGATTCCCTACTCGTAAAATGGGAATAGTAACAGTATCTTGCTTCATAAAGCTAAAATGAAAGAAATGAGATAAACGATAGGCACAAAGTAAATGGTTAACTAATGTTAGTACTTTTTTTTTTTTTTTTTACTTCTCCAAATCCCAGAACATCATTGCTTTATGGCTACCATCCCCAATTTCATTTCAGCAGTATTAATAAGCATTGATTCAACTTTTGATCAGAATATTGCAATTCTTGATGGCAGGGGCACCGTATTATTCTCCTCATACCGTAGAGCTCCATGAAGACCTCCGAAGAATAAATTACTGAACACTTATGTAACAGGCACTACTATTTTCTGGTCTGATAGCCACTTTCTACTTCTCCCTCACTAAGGGAATCCTGGTTTTATTTGACATGGCACTGTAACCAATTAAAAATATTCCAGTTTTCAAACTGCCATTGTGCCAAGGGGTTGTAAGTGACAACTAAGTAACAAGATGTAAGTGTAAATCATTGTACAGGGCTCCAGGAAAAACATGTTAAGAGATCATACTTAGCTGGGTATAGTTTCTTTCTTTGTCCCTTCTATGTCTTTCAGTGCTAAAGACATAAAAAAGTAACTCTAATTATTAAGCCACTAGAGTTGAATTGCTTTTACATGCAACTGAACATCTACCCTAACTGACAAATACCAGTTTAAACTGGCCTCCCACTGTCCTGGAATTGAACAGGAGAATTTATCATGTGTTGTTTTTTTTTTTAAGTTTTATAATTCCTTGTCACAAATGATGATAAATGAGAGTTCTCTTTTTTGCTTTACAGTTAGGCAAACTAGGAGGAAAATGGGGTTATTCTGTTACAAAGAACAGATTATTTCATCATAAAGTATGAACATTATATTTTAGGATGATACCTTGATAACTATCATCTATGCAATGTTAATTTCAAATTCATTTCCTGTAAACT
>RJWT010006979.1:0-28231 GCA_004365215.1 Cuniculus paca | reverse complement strand
TTTTTTCAATATTTTACAATTAAGTACATTTCTCTCATTCTTAAAAAAGACAATTGAAAAGTTGAACCTAGTAGTACACACCTGTAGTCCCACCTACTCAAAAAAATGAGGCAGGAAGTCACTTGAACCCTTGAACTCTTGAGCCCAGGAGTTGGAGACCATCCTAGGGCAATGTACAATGGTAAGACCCTGTCAATAAATAAATAAATAGAACAAAATAGGCTAAAAATAAAAATCGCTGATTGTTATTCATTAATGGGTGTTACAACCTCAAAATTGTGGTAAAATAATATTGGTGTGTGTTTTAGAGATGTCTTTTCATCCACAGAAACCTTGTGAATTATTTTCTTAGATATTGTAGTTTAATGAGTATCCAAAAAAGGATTTTCCTTATCACAAAACTGTATGCAAATTGTTTTACTCCCAAGTATGTTACACTATTATGTCTTAGCACAAAACATGACGCTACTAGCTTGCAAGTTTTAGTACGGTTAGAAAAGGTTAATTCTCATCAGTGCTGATTACTAAAAGAGAACTGCATTGACCTTAAACTCTGTAGATCGAACATAGCGCCTGCCATCTAGTAGTCATGCTCATTGAACATTGGGGAAATAAATACAGCTTTATTTCAATGTGTCTCAATGAGCTAAATCAATATATCTCATTTTGCAAACAGAAAAAAACTATTCATTCTTTTGAATATTTGCTTTTACTTCCATGTAATAAATAATGTAATTTTGTTTCTCCCAACTTCCTTCAAAGCCCTAGAAAAAGAAAGTGAGAGTATTTTTAAAAACACAGCCCCTTAAGATAATTACTTTAGCATTTCTACTAATACTTAAGCTAAACATTATTGCTACAATTTAAAAAATAGTGTTCAATTAGTAGTTATTGTCTGTAACCAGTTTTAGTATCTCTAATGCTTAGTTCTACTAGGTTTACTCTCCTTGGCATTCTTAATCACTTTATTACTGTATGTGCGTTTCAGACTTTCAGAAATAGCATCCGATCTAAGCAAAGGAGCGCACTTCAGTTTAAGGAGTATTACTTCTTTGGCCAAATCTTTGCTCTGCTGTTTTGATTCAAACATATGCAAATATGATCTGAAAGCGTAAAAGCTAATGCATTCCTTGGATTATGAAAGATTTGTTACCTTTGGAAAATGTGCTAGGTGGAATGACTTAGAGTGGAAATTTCGAATGTATACACCTGTTGAGAGTATATGAACTGAACATTTGTTACCCAGTGAAAATTAATTTTGTTTTCATGAGAGATATTTACATAAGAACAGGGCCTAACGAGATCCGAACAGCTGTCAGTTGCTGACTTCATAAGCAAATCAACACCTAAAGACTGAATAAGTTTCAGAATAATTGGGCAAATGTAATGACAACAACTCTAAAAGTGGAAAATACAATTTATTCAGCCTTTGTTTACCTTGATTCCTCGGATTACCTATCAAGAGATGCCTCATTGCCCTTTTATTTCAGTCTTGAAATTTATATGGGCAAGAAATCAAATAAAGACTCAAATTTTGTTGCTTTGGGGAATCCATAGAGTGGCTTTTAAATCTAAGTCAACATCATTATACGACTCACACAGCAGTTCTTTCTGGTTCAGTCCAAAATGTTCAACATCTTCTTAGATTACTTAGTTGAGAGAAAGAATTGGCAAATTAAATACTTATATTGAGGGTGATATTTAGCAACGATGCAGCTGCAAATCAGCAAGATCACACCTTGTCTTCCCACTTGTGGCCACCTGGAGATTGCTCACACTACTAATTTTTTCTTTTCTCATCGAAAAGAAGACAATATTCAACATGTTTCCCCTCCTTTTGCTCTTTAATTAACATCAGCCCACTAAGTGGCAGGTTCTGTTTAAATGGAATAGTCCACTTTTAGCTTTTTATCTTAAGAAAATATTTTTTTCCAAGTGATCATAAAGATGCGTGTGAGGATTAATTTACTTAGGAAAAGTTGGATTGTGTCTGCATGGGACTGTTGCAAACATAAAGAAACTGGAAAATCTAGCCAAGTTTCTGAACCCCTGCCCCATTTTAATACCGGAGGTAACAAAACCTCAAAATAATAATGCATGCCACGGATTTTATAAAGGGATCTAAATATAAAGAAGGTAAGCTGTCACTGTGGTCAACACACCACCAGAGGAATTATTATACTTGGGAGCTGGAAGGGATCTTAGAAATTAGTTTATCCAAACCCTTTATTTGAGAGGTAGGAAACTAGAAGCCCTGGAAGGCTTTGATTTCTCACTAAAGGTCACAGAGCTGATAAATTGTGCAACCTGGTACATTCTGTGGTCCATTACCCTAGGATGCGAGAAATAGGCTGCCCTTTCCTGGCCTGTTTATCCACTCCCTGACTCATTTCTCTTTAGAGCACCAACTTTATTTTTTGTAAGCTATTAAGACAAAGACACAGTGTCTCTATCTCCAGAAGAGCTCACTGTGTATCACCTGTGGCCCTGGACTTGATTCAGGTTGTAATTAATCTTTTAAAAGTGGAGTCTGCTCTTCCTTTCATGATGAAAATGGTGCGTATACTTTATATACTTCTGCTCTGTAGGACTCTGTGCTCTAAGGCAACGTGCCTGCTTCTGTAGTAGGCTCTTCTAAAACCCATTGCTTAATGGGACTGTGAAAATTGTGGTGACTGTTTAATTACACACATAAGCCTCTTATCATCGAGGAGGGGTTGTGTCTGTTCCTTCGTATGTTCCATGACAAGCCCAGATATGCAAGCAACCTCACAGACTGCATATACCTCAGTGAAACCTGGAATTACCCCACTGGGGTAATAGGTTGAAAATGCAAACTATTAGCAAAAGATCATTGGTAAAATAAACAATAGAAGCATGGTTTGGATTTTAACTGTTGGGAACTTACAGAGTACTTACTATGTATAATCGATGCGGAGGACTTCAATGGATCATTCGGTCTAGATAGCATGCTTGGGAGTGGTTTAATCAGTGGAACTGAGTTACCCACAGTAATTCTGGAAATTCTCTTTGTGTATTATTGTGTTTAGTACTTTGACTAAAAAGAACTAATCACAGTCCGTGAAAATTCCTAAAGAAGAAAAATATGCTGCCATTTTAAAAGAATGTTATAAAGTAGTCAGTGACTGGAAGCTTGCTTGACATTGCTCCCCAAATATCCTCTTCTTTAGACTTTAGACCTTAATTCACTGAATTAAGGTCCCAAATGTTTTTGTGTATGCATTGTTTATACTTTCATATCCGCTTAAGATCCACTTGTCCATGTAATTCAAGCAAGTTAATATTTCAGAAACAAGCAGAATTTTAACATCCAGATGTTCTTATTGATGCTATAGTACAATTTAGTATATCCCCTCAACCCTAAAATAACACTCCCCCAAATTTATTCTTTTGCAGTAAGAGCTAATTGAAACTTTTCCAATAACTACTGACATGTTCATTGTAAGAAATTGTATTACCATTAGGTAAACATCTTATATTTTCAACTGTGAAAAACAGGCTCTGTTTAGTTGGTACCTTTATTGTTTTAAATGCTCCTGATTATTTTTCTTTTTCTAGCCTAAAATCTCCGAGCAACAACCAAAACTACTGATAATTTGTTAAGATTGTCTTAAATTAACGAAGTTCGAACTGTACCAAACAGAGCCGAATTTCTTTTAAACTGCATCGTGATAGAATTGTTGAACTGTACCATAATTAAGTGGAAATTAAACTAAAAAGAAACGATGGGCAGCTAAACACAAGTTCCAGAGAGTTAGTTCTCTCACAGACGTTGAACTCTGGAGTTCTTTGTCTCTAGCACCACGCAATACACTTTATATTACTGTCCCTCTCTTCTAGGTCCAGCGCCACCCGCTTCCGCTGGAGCCAGAGCTACTACACAGCCCAGGACGAGTGGGCTTTAGACAGCATTTACATCGGGCAGCAGTGCCCCAACATGTGTAGCGGCCACGGCTCCTGTGACCACGGCATGTGCAGGTCTGTGCTCCCCAGAGGGCAGCCCCTCCTCTGGTCCAGGATTTGTGTCTGTGGTCCTGCCACAGTGCCTGTCATCAGAGTCAGAGGGGCCAGAGAATACTTAGCTACGTAGCCAAAAGACAATGCACTGCCTTTCTGTTCCTACTTTGAGTGTATAAGATATCGTCACATTAAAGTAAGTATTGAAGGGCTGGGGATCTAGCTCAGTGGTCTAAGCGCCTGCCCGGCAAGTGCAAGGTCGTGAGTTCAATCCCCAGTGCCGCAAAAAATAAAAAATAAAATAAAAAAAAATAAAGTAAGTATTGAGCCACATAGTCTAAACCTCAAGACGAGGCCTCCTGGGTTTTAATTTCAGAATTTATTTAGAAAAACACCCTTGCTATTGTTTCCCATTTCTCTGTACACACAGCGAGAGGCGATTACTGCTGGTGCAACCGAGAGGAACACGCTGGAGTACGTTGAGACTCTAGAGGGACCTCATTTAATCAGGAAGAGGAACCATAAACATGGCCAGGGTTATGTGTTGGATCAGCAGGCAGACATGCATGTGTGACTTTTTAAGGCTATGGGGAAATCCCACTATCCCTTGCTCCCATGAGCACACACACACCTGCGCCCTTCCTTCTTCCTGGATGCCTGCCGTCTTCCTTTGTGTCACTATACCTATTAAGAAAGGGTTCTATCCATTTAGGAAGTGTGAAAAACTGAAGATTGTTGGTACCACACCATACACACAGATTAAATTGTAGAGAAAGTTCTGTAGTGAGTGATGAGAGCCGAGGGAAAGCAGGACGTGTGACTGTCTCAGGTGGGACAGCCGCAGCCTTGCCAGCGAGTTCCTAACTGGGCCCTCGACCTTGCCCTCTCTTAGGTGTGACCAGGGGTACCGAGGTACTGAATGCCTCCCGGAAGCTGCACTTCCTTCCACGATTATGTCGGATTTTGAGAACCAGAATGGTTGGGAGTCTGACTGGCAAGAAGTTATTGGGGGAGAAATTGTAAAGCCAGAACAAGGATGTGGGGTCATCTCTTCGGGATCATCTCTGTACTTCAGCAAGGTATGACCCAGAGCCAGCTGGACATTAGGACAATGGTCCATGTGATACGTGACTGGTCCTTAGGACAGCTCTGAATCCACTGGTACAGAAGGAAATGTTTTCACTGTTTCTGTATTCCCTGCTTTTGACGGCTTTGTCTGGTCTATATCCTTCCCTACCTCTCGGCCAAGTCTTGCAGTGTTCTTTTTGTTTTTTGGGGTTCATACAAATCCAGGTTAGGACAGCTTAAGACCCTTCTTGTTCCCAATTTAAAACTCGCTGCTTTGCTTTCCTCCAGTGGCAGGCGGGCTTGTGTCCTGTGGTCTCTGAGTGGAGCAGGCTCCTGGTCTCTTCTCACCCTGGCCTTTGGAAAGCTGGGAATGAGCAGACCTGGAATGAGCCACGAGCAGGGTGGGGTTGGTGAATTTGGGCACTAAAGACAGCAATTCTGGAGGCAGACCACATAATCCAGTACCACTTCCTAGCTCTGTAACTTTGAGCACGTTACTTAACCTTCTTATAACTTAGTTGTGCCAACTGTAAAGGGGGGACAATAAGAGAATCATGAGGGTTATCATGCAGAATAAATGAGTTAGCATTTGTCAGTCATGTAGAGCAGTCCCTGACATATAGAAGGTACTTCCATAAGTATTTATTAAATTTGTCAATCCATTAGTCTCAGGAATAGGATTGGAGGGTGGAGGAATAATGATAAGGATGGAGGCATGCAGGGCATTGACCAACTTTCCATAGTCTGCAGACATCGCAGGTCCTACTCTGACTGATTGGTGACTGCTGGTGGCATTTGCTGATGTGTGAAACTCTGCATGCATTCAGCTTCCCCCCAGGGGTAGCACCAGATTTGGACATGCAGATTGGCAAATACTAACTGAGACTGATGTGTCCGGCAGAATCACAGAGACTGATTCTCTTGAAACACCCTCAACTCCTGTAGCTTGAGTAGGGCAGGAGAGAGGGAAGCACCACCCTCTCCTCTTTCCTAGCAGGACATTCTTTTCCATTCTGTTCCAACGTACCTCCTTATTTAGTCTTCAGAAGGACTAGAGGGAGGTCCCATCATCAACCTAAGCAACATATCTAACCTGAATTACTGGCAGGTTTTTTGGAATGTGGAGGGATTGACACCACTTTTTTGCAAAAGGGACTACAGTCACGGATTCTGGTAGAGTGGAAACGTCCCACTTTGCATCATGTAACAAGTAGACAGGTGTGGGTGGTGTACCAAGGGGCTGATATATTGCAGAATTTGTTTGGGAAGAATTCTAAGAAAAATTAATTTATACAAGTGCAAAAATAGGTACAGATTTTGTTTTGATACAGGTGCAGAACAAAGCAAGCAAACAAGACAAAAAAATCAATAGAAAATCAAGAATGGATTCCATTTACTAGTATTGCCTATTTACTGACATTGAAGGCCCCTGATGATTACCGTTAAAGATAGAGTCAATACATACATTGTATAGATCTGGATGTGCTGTGTAATTTTGTAGGAGTGGAAAGTCTTTGCTTGCTATAAGTATTGGTTTTAAAATATGATTATGAATTCTTCACTAATATGTAATCAAACACCCCAATAAATACATGTTTACATGCATGCACACAGATTTTAAATATGTTGAGCGTCTGGGTTCTGTACAAATATGCCTTTCACTTAATTCAAGACAGGCTCTGGAGTCAGACTCCCTGGGTTTTGTATTTGTACTCCAAAACTCATTTGTTGGTTCATCCAACAAAGATATAACATCTCTCTGTGTGTCCGTTTTCTTGTCTGTAAAGTGGGACATTGGGAATAATAATTAAGTTAATGCAGGTAAAAAGCCAAGAATAATGTTGGGTACAAAGAAGGAACACAATAAATGCTAGTATATAATTCTATTTTATGAGAGCAAATTTCAAACGGGTATCACTGAAAATATATATCTTACCATTAACTTAAAATCATTATTTCAAAATAAATTTATTCAGATCTGTTTAGTTCTAAGTGGGAGAAGCCACTTTCAGGTAAAAGGCAGGAAATTGGGTCTATGCAGTGAAAACTCAAGGCAGACTTGAATAAAACTGGCCTCAGGGATCTCAGAACCCGGGATTGCTCACAGAATTTTCTCCTGGAGGGTAGACTGTATTTGCTGTCACCATGAGAGCAGACCCACAGCCACAGAGCTTTAAAGGAATTCCAGAGGAAAAAAGAAAAAGAAAAAACAAAAACCAGAGACGATTCACTTTAGCGATCTCAGTGGCTGGGAAGAATGGCGTAGTCTGGCAGAGAGGTACAATACAGATTGGACGCCCCACCAGCAAGCACCCAAAGTGGAGAACAGGCAACAACCAAAAAGGCTTTTGCTCACCACCCTAGATTAATTGATCTATGAGCAAACTTCCATCCTATCCCTTGTCTTTCACAAACATTCAGGATGGTCTCCAGTATTTCTGTATTCCTGCATAACTTGTATTCGTTTTTCAAACATCAGTCCTCTGCTCCACCAAGGAGCTCTCCTCGTCATCCTCACACAAGATCCTACCAGCTTCCCCTGCCCCTCTCCCCTTTCTCACCTCCCATTTTCTCTGCGGTCACACAAACCTTTCAGCTGTGTCCGTGAAGTTTTCAGGAGCTAGAGCAAATTACACTCGTCTCTATTCTTAGATTTCCTCTCTCTTTTATAGATGTGCTGATTGTATTTAATGTGAATCCTTACAGTACCTGGCAAAATGCAGGGTCCCACTGAGCTGAATTCTAGATAAAGTGATCAGCCTTAAAATGCATGCCATGCACTAGGCATTTATGTATCAATGAATACTCTTACTGCTAAACAGGCTGATGAGTTAGTAAGCGATTATATTACCAAAGGGCTCCTAAGAAGTAATCAAGACTTGGTCCGCATCCCTTACGTGTATTACTGCCTCTGCCACAAGTCTGTGAACTCCCTTCACGACTGCTTTTATGACACAAGGTCTCTCACCTGGTACAACTAATTGCTGAAGAAAGAAATGAATGAGTAAGTGAAATTAAGAAAATTGGAAAGCAAAAAGAAATTCTAAAGCAAGGACTACTTTCAAAAACAATGGAACTCTTTGTAGTGGCATTTTGATTAAAGGGAACTTAAAATTTTGGAGGTTTCATTGTTGTAAAGTTCTAGATCCTGAAAGCATTCCTGTTAGATTTGCTTTATTTTTACTAAATCTTTGAAGTAGTAAACCATTTTAACCTAGAACTTGAGAGCAAGTCGTGGGTAATTTTCACACTCCAGTAATGAGAAGATTCTTAACCTGTTACGCCAACACACACACACACACACACACACAAATCCATTGACTGTAGTGTCATAAGGAAACTTCAAAACATCCATTACATCAAATTCTAAATTCTGACAAAAACTTTGTCACAAGCCATTTCCCTTTTCTTTTTTCTTCCTGTAAAACAATGTTCAGCATCGCAGGTCACCAAACAAAAGAAAATGATTTGTGCTATTCTCTAGGAAAAAACACTTTCAGTGCCAACCTAAGCACTCGTGTGGTAGATTCCACCATTCACAAAATTCCCTCAAAACACTTTGCAAACCTCTGTCTTAGAAAAACAAGCCTGTTCTGTACATTTCACAATAGAACCATCATTCCAACCAGCTAATCGCGATAATTGGATTTTGATAATTCTACTCATCTTAGATCTTTATCCTTTGGCTCATTTCCACATGCCAAATTTTTCAGAGACTTTGCTAGATTCAGATTAACCTGCTAAGTTCTGTAGTTTTTCATCTAAAAATCATTCCTCCCGCAATGAGCTTGAGGCATGAAAATACAAGGATCTGTCTGGTGTCTCTCACTTGTAATATTCCAAATCAACAATCAAAAATGAAAGCATTTATAAAAAGTTGAAAATGTGTATTACTTATAAAATTTCCTCACATACATAATTAAGATTGAAACTTTTAAAGAATGTGTTCCTGTTTCAGAATTAACTTGAGTTCTGATTTTAATGAGCATGCTTGTTTACTTTGGAATCTCTTAATTGACTTTTATATCTATTAATAGCAATGTGCTCTTTTAATTAGCTCCAGATATTTCCCCTATGATGTCTAATAACTCAGACCCTTCCTTAATGAACTTAACAGATTAGAGTAGGGTTCACATTAGAAATATGAGGGTCCTGCTATACTGTGTACACTACCTCAGTTTTCCTTGCCAACTTCTAATTGAACTCCTTGTGAGCTCTCTGATACCAACTGAGAGAAGTCTGTGGATTTGCTGTGGTTGAAGTGTTTAGGTGGAAGAGTCTCATAAGCAAGTGTTCTTTCAGTCCCTTTAGCATGGAACCATTTACACGCAACCGGAATGATGACACCCTTAAAGATGTATATCTAACACCTCATTCAGCAGGTGTACCAAGGAAAGGGTGCAAGTTATAGGGTCTGAGAAGAGTTGACACTTTCAAGACATAAAGATATTGGTGATCGTAGAAAGCTTATTAAAATGATCCCTCACAACCTCTCTATTGGAGAGTAAGAGATGGACAGACAAACCAGGAACCTGAGAGATGGAATATTCTCACCATGTCCAGGAGTTTCCTTGTTCCCTGTTTCACTTTAATTCTCACAGGAGATGAGGGCTTTACAGGCAGGCATAGTGTACTGCACGACTTGCCTGTCATGTATTATTTCACGAACCATCACCAGGCCCGATGAGGAAGGTGTTACCACACATATTGTACCACTGAGGAAAATAAAAGCTTAGAAAGTCCCACAGCCAGCCAGCAGTATGGATAATGGGCTGATAGTCAGACACAGCTCCAGCTGTAAGGTATTTCTTCTCTGGTACTCTGCCTGGAGATTTGCAAAGCAAAGACGGTTTTCATTAAGATTAATTTTGCTTTATTTTTTTAAAAAAAAATTTTTCAAGTAGTCTTTGATATCATGAGAAATTCTCATGGGGTCTTATAACTAAGTCGTGAAAAATCAATGAAGAAAAGATTGAGCCAAGGAGCAGTCACCATATCCAGAGTAGAAGCTGTGAAATGGTTCAGCTAGCTCCTATCACCAGAAACTGGAGACCCTCCTCCTCCGCATGGTGTCAAGATGCTCGTGTGAATTTGAAACTAAAGAACAAAATGCCAAAGAACTTGCAGATGACTGATGCTGCTTTTTCTGTCCTTTGGAAAGGCCGGGAAAAGGCAGTTGGTGAGCTGGGATCTGGATACTTCCTGGGTGGACTTTGTGCAGTTCTACATCCAGATAGGTGGAGACAGCGCAGCGTGCAACAAGCCCGACAGCAGAGAGGAGGGTGTCCTCCTTCAGTACAGCAACAACGGGGGCATCCAGTGGCACCTGCTGGTGGAGATGTACTTCTCAGACTTCGACAAACCCAGGTAACCTCCCACCCCAGGCCTTTGCCCATGGTTTCTGGGAATGGGAAAGATTATGTTGTTGTTGAGCTGTTTCTAAAATGTTGACAGTTGCAAAAATAGACAAACTCATAAATATTTAACATGAAGTAGCCCAGCAGATAAAGATTTCATTTCATTTAAGTGATTGGACAGAAATCGTTTGCAATTCATGTTTGAATTTTTTAAGATTTTAGAGGAAAAACAACTTTGACTAGCAGAAAAACAAGGTTGATTGGCTCCTGCCTCCCCAAAGAAACTCTGTGATGCGAAGTTACTCTGAGCTCATTTTTCCTTTTGAAGATTTGTTTTTGTTTTATGTATAGAGAGAATATGCTCCGCTGTTAGATTTAACAGCAAGATGGATTTTTTTTGGTTAAAAGTTCTTGCATGGCTACGCCTAAATCTGGTATAAAAAAGTATATGAATACATCTCTAGACATTAGCTTTCTAAAATTCTTCACTGGCTTATCTCCGTCTTTATTTTGATAGATGAGGAATATATACACTAAAATGTTCTGTGCAACTGCTAAAGTATTCGGAGAAATGATTCATGTTTAATGATAATATCTTAGCAGGCAATCAGTGTATTTGTGTGTATTTAAGGTCTTTGCAATCATGTAGCATTTTGAAATTCTGTTTGTATTTTTATATAAATACCATTAAAGCTCAGCATTATTGCTTTTACAGTGTTTCTTCATATAATCAGCATTTCCACTTTAATACAAAGACAAAATTCTTTATATGTTGACTGCCAATAATTATTAAGCTTTAATATATTAATATTGTTCTTACTTTGCATATTACAACTGAATTTTATTATACTTGAAGTTATCATTGAGGAATATACAAGTGCAGTTCTTATAAATTCAATACATTTTATACATACTACCTAAAGTGTAACTGTTTCATAAACTAGAGGTTGATAAATTTATTGTTTTAAAATATTACGTCTCTTAGAAGTGGCATAATTTTCCATAATACAACACAAGCAGGTATGAAAACATATTTCTTCTAAAGGAAGGAAAGACATCAGGTGGGTAAGGCAGAAGCCAGAAGAGGGAACTCAGTAAAACAAGGAACAGAACATCCGGTGAGAGACCAGGAAAGCTGGGCAGGAGATGGAGCCTAGTGAGAGCCCCAGGTCAGTGCAGTAGAGGAATTCAAAAAGGGAGCCATACCGCTTTGAATAGCAATTTGAAACAATGAAAATTATTTTTCCTAGTAATATAATTCTTAACCTGGAAAGTAGTAGGAGTTCAGTGAAGTGACTAGAAAGCTAAATAAACAAACAAACATTTAGCAACTTCTCCAAATTCCACCTGAATATTATGCAACATATTTTATTTATAGGAATATTTATGAAAGGCCAAAAACATTCACCAGATTCTTTCAGATTTCTGTGATGCTAAAATGGTTAAGAAACTGAGAGTTGGAAACTCCCATTCGTGGTGGCAAACGCATAAGTAAATATAAGAAATAACTTTAACAAACAATATGGAGAATGTCTATGAAGGAAACTATAAAATTTTAAATTTTTCTTCAGAGATATGATAGAGAGCAATTAGTGGGAAATAATACAGTTTCCCTGCATGGAAAAACTGGAAACTGATAGAAAGATACGTCTTTTAAACATAAGAACTTACTGTACATATGGAAAAAAGCATATTATCTATTAATCAAATAAATGATTATTAAATCAAGTGGTGATAGAAAAACATGAGTAGCCACTTGGAAAATATTTGTTTAGATTGTCACTTTATATCACCAAAAATTGTTAAAGATTTATTTCAGATTGAAACACTTAATAGGTTACTGTCTGATCTTGGAAATAAATCTAAACAATACAAATTCAATGGAAAATTTCCCAAAGTAAAGGGCTATTCACATAGAAATGTACTACATGCAAATATAAAATTACATATACCTGTCCAAATAAACAAAGAAATGAAAATAAAGAAAACAAACCAAGAAATATATTTGCAACTCACATGAGGTAAAAGGGATCAGTGTCCCTGTAAGAGCTTATACAAATTATCAAGAAAAGCACTAAGATCCCAATGCAACAGTGGATAAAAGGGACATGTTAAATGTTAAGGAAGCACAGATGTTCAATAAAATATGAATAATACTCAATTCGCATTAAAGAGATACCACTTTTAACAGTCAAGATAACATTTTCTAATTATAATGCTTAGTGTTCTCTCCACAAGGGAACAGTGAGACATGATGCAAAAACTATAATAACCCTTCCAGAAAAGAATTCAAAAAATCCAGAGCCTTACACATAGCTATTTTATTTTACCTAGTAATATCATTTTTAGTAATCTTATATAAATAAACTGAAGTATAAAGTTTTAGGCATAAGGAATTTCACCACAGAATTATTTATTATAGGAAAAGTTGAAATAATTACATGAGTATGTAATGAGAATTATATAGACATTAAAATGATCTTAATACTGACATGAGAACTTGCTTATAATGCACTGTAAAGCTGTAAAGTATAGGATACCAAATTATAATATCTCATCTATACAATAAATTACACACTATCATGCAGTAAATTAAGGTGGTTCAAGTTTCATTTTAATGCATATTTATATTTCCCCACAATGAGTAAGAATTCTTTGGAAATTTTCTTAAGTACTATTTTGTTGTGTTAACATGCAGAGGAATTGTTGTTTCTTGATATTTCTTTGAAAGGTTCTAACAATTGTTATGTTGCAGAAATCTGATATCAAACCAAAGGAAAGACCCCTTGTACCAAGGAGTTGGAAGGCAACTGTTTATTATGCTAGCAGGCTGGTGGGACCAAGTCTGAATCACCAGCACTGAGTCAATTTTGGGTTTAGTTTTTATAGGGTTGCAAGCAGGAAGTAAAAAAGCCAATAGTGAATCAGTTTGTGTCAGGTCATATGTTGCCAAGCAGATTTGTCCCAGGCAGGTTTACTTAAAAAGGAATTGTTTGTCATAAAGCAGAATAAACTAGGGAGGGAGCTGGAGCTGAGAGGGTAGTTGTAACTAAGTGTGTCCTTGACTAGTTTATCTCATTTGGACAGTCCTTGAAAACAGAGTATGTTTGCATGTCAGACAGTGCAGGCAGTCCGGGTGGATGCGGTCAGACTGAGTCAGGTCGGACTGTCTCTTAAGTGTAGCTGACGTGGTCAGTTAAGTCTGAGTCTAATGGTCTATGTGCTGGGCTGGGTGAGCACATCCTGTCTTAATAGAGCATTAGACTGTTGAGTTTTAAGTTTTCTGTTACAGTTACAGTAATCAAAAGAACTTGGTGAATCAAAGTCAGCTGAAATATTTTTTTCTCTTCTCCAGAAGATACAATTTCAAAAGAGATCAACATGACCTGAACTCAGGTTTCTTATAACATTAAACTTCTTGTCAGTCCAAACTTAGAAACTTCAAAAATGTCAAGAGATCCAACAACACTAAACATTCACAGTTGCTTCCCTTGTTATTTCATTAACTGCTCAGGAAAACACAACTTCTCCTTTCCTGACCACGGTGATTTGCTTTTATGCAGATTTGTCTATCTGGAGCTTCCAGCTACGGCTAAGACCTCGTGCACCAGGTTCCGCTGGTGGCAGCCTGTGTTCTCTGGGGAGGACTATGACCAGTGGGCAGTCGATGACATCATTATTCTGTCAGAGAAGCAGAAACAGGTTATCCCAGTTGTTAACCCAACTCTGCCCCAGGTAAATCTCCAATGCTGGAACTCCAAAGAGCAGAGGATTGTAACAGTAGATGAGCCCAAACGAACAAACAAGCAAACCTGTTAACTTCCTAAAGTAGTTGGTATTTGACACTGAATTGTGTAATATAAATTTAAATTTTCATACTTAAGTTTGATTACTTCACTGGATCAGTAGTTCACAGGTTACTCAGATGTGAAAATGCTGTGAAGTCTAAGTCATCAAGCAAAATTGTTAGTGTTTTATGAAGTGATTAGACACATGGTAGGCTAGTTATTTTGGTTATTAAATCATCAGAACAAAATGTTAGTGGCAGTACAGAAAAGGTTAATCTATAAATTCTTCTGTATTTTACTAGGAATGCAAATGGTGCAGGGCCACAGCATGTCATAAACTGAAAATTCCCTTCTTGTTTTCAAAGTTATCCAATCACTTTCCTGTCTTATTTGTATCATTTCTTAATAGAACTTTTATGAGAAGCCAGCTTTTGATTACCCTATGAATCAAATGAGTGTGTGGTTGATGTTGGCTAATGAAGGCATGGTTAAAAACGAAACTTTCTGCGCTGTCACACCCTCAGCCATGGTGTTTGGAAAATCAGATGGAGATCGGTTTGCAGTGACTCGAGATTTGACCCTGAAGCCTGGATATGTGCTACAGTTCAAGGTATTTATACGTGGACATCTTTCCAGAGCAGGTTAAGGAGCACAAATGTCCTCCAGATTTATAAGGAATTCCATGGTCTTAGAATGCCAGTGTTTTCCAACTCTACTCATAAGGAAAACAATTTATCAGGTTTGTTTGTTTGTTCATTTGTTTTTTGATGTTTGTTCATTTTGCTTTTATTATCTTTTGTTTTGGCTTGGTTTAGTTTTTTGTGTTTTGGGGGGGTTGTTTGTTTGTTTGTTTGTTTTTGCTTTTTTGGTCTTTTCGAGGCAGGATCTCACTATAATGTTCAGGTTAGCCTTGAACTCACTTTGTAACCCAGGCTGGCCTCACACTCATGGTGATCCTCCTGCCTCAGCCTCTGAAGTGCTGGCATTACCAGGTCATCAGCTTTTATTTTTTTTTCTAAATTACTGTTTTTATTTTTTTATTTATGAATTTATTTTTATTTTAAAGGGAATAAAACAACAATAAAATGAAATGAAACTGATAAGACAGTAGGAAATTTGCAGTAGTTACTATACTGCACGTTGTTGTCCTCTTAAGTAGTCCCTCAGACGATGAGCTTTAGGCTGGCTCCCAGGCAGGGGCTTAGCTTTCTTCCTAGTTCTCTCCAGTCTGTGCTCCAGCTGACTTACAGGCGGGGGTTTAGCTGCCTTTCTGATTCCCCCTGACCGGCGCTCTGGCTGACACTATCAGTTTTTAAGAAGACCCAAAAATTGTATATCATTATATTTCCTTAAGTGCTTAGAAAACTCTTCCCTAATTAAAAATAAAATTGAGTTTAAGGACTGTTATCTGATTGTGGTTTATTGAATCCTGTGCTTCTGAATGGTGCTGGATAAGTTCTCTTTTTCAGTTTTCTAGTGCTTTTTGGACATGTGAATTATTTTATACTTTTACTATAAGATTTTCAAACAATCCTCTTCTTTTAATTCAGTAAATTGCTCTACTTAACATTGTTTTTATAACAGCTCATTGTCTTTCAGCACTGTGATATCAACATGTATAGCGAGTATTTACTTTGACAAGCTCTTGTCTCAGAACCTTAATCAAAATTTTATTGTGTTTATAATAAAATCCCATTGGTGAATTCTGGGGTTGAAAGTAATGCAGTTTTAATGAGCTAGCACAACTACATGGTCCTTACATAATGGCAGGATTCAGATGCTAAATAATTTACAAATAGAATTATTAAAGAGATCAGATGTTTATAGGAAGCTCTTCAAATTTAATTTCCACAGGTCTGTAAACAAGGAAGTTAGTCATAAATAATAAGATTAGTAAAATGTTACCCTTGTTTGAATTTTGAAGCCAGCGTGTGATAAAAATTCATTTTTGGTAACACTTAAAGTGGTAATAAAGTAACATCAGTAGCCAATACATTTCCAGAATACTATGATGCTTCTCACCTGACACTTTTTCAATTTACTTGGTCATGAAATCGTGGTAATATAGGCATTAAATTTTACAAGATGACTTCCTGAAGCTTAAAAAAAATCCAAAAAATGGTTATACATTTCAAATGCTTAAAGGAAAAGTACATAGTGCATGAGACAAACCTTGGTTCTTGCATTATATAAGCAAAAAGTTACTGATTTTTGTTTATTAGTTAATAATAGACACAAAATATGAATTATTCAGGAATTGTAAGTAATGTATATTTGAAACCTGTATTCATGAACTATTGGTGTCATTTGTACAAAAATGCCCAGTGCTGGTGCATATTTATAACTATCTACCATGTGGCAAACACTAGGTTCTAAATTTGTAGAAAGAGAAAATAGGGCCCTTGTCCTCAAGATGCTCAGAAGCAAGAGACAAGCAAAAAGCAGACAGTCACCACATAGTCACAGGAGTGCTGTAGTCAAAGGAGGCTCTGGATGCTATGGGAGTGCCCTGCATAGTACCCAGCATGGAGCAGGTACTCAAACACATTTGTCAGTGGGTGGGTGGATGGATGGATGGATTGAAGTGAAAAGCTTCTGAAGTTTTAGCTAGCTGAAGAATGAAAGGAAAGGATTTCCAGACAGATGTAACAAAACATCCCAATACATGAAAGTCCAAATGAGATTGACAAATTTGCAAACTCTGAGGAGTAGGGGGTGTAATTAACCAAGATGAGATATAAAGCTGATTTTGATTCGCACTGTATTTTGGTCCCTTGGACGTTACCCCAAGAATGATGAGTCATGAAATATTTTTAATCCATCGAGTGCCAGAATCAGACCTGTATTTTTAGAAGGATCATTCTGACAGCAATATGGGTGTTTACTTAACAGGCAGGGAAAGCATTGTCACCAAGCACATTCATTCAGAAAGTATTTATAAAGTCTGTATATTCCGGCCACCATTGTAGGCTATGAAAAAGTATATAAATATGGAACAGAAGGTAGAGGGTAGTTACCATTTTATAGTGTTGTCAGGTTAGCCTCACTGATAAGATGTTGCTTAAGCTACAACCTATAGAAAGTGAAGGAGTGAGTCATGCAGCTTCCTAGGAAAGATAATTCCAGGCACAAGAAACAAAGAGTATCAGGGCTTTAAGGCAGAAATGTTCTTAAACTTGTTCTAGAAACCACAAGGGTGCCATTGTGACCACAGCAAAGAGAGAAAATCAGTAGGACATGTAGAAAAACAAAAGTAAAGGACAGATTTTGACTTCTGTTTTATTCAAAATTGCTAACAGATAGATGATATTCTCTGACTCAGGCTTTAAAAGAATCACTCTGGTGACTATGCTGGGAATAACACACTACAGCTGCAACAGATACCAGGGGGCAGCCATTGCCGTGACCCAAGTAAGACATGATAGGAGTGTGTGACAGTGGAGGAAACAAGAAGTGGAGGAATCCAGGATGTAGAGTGTAATAAAAGTGAAAAATGTCAAGGAAAAGTCACAGTTTGGGTCAGAAAGATAAGTCGGTAAGTCAGAGCAATGTTGAAGGGGACCATCCACAGGTATTGGTGATCTGTTGTGTGAGAGAATGAATTCTAGAATACCCTCTCATATTTCTAGATCTACTCACTGAAATACGGAAAGAAAATGATTTGTTTCAGGGAAGTGGATGATGAAAACTGGCTTGGTCATGAGGAATTAGGGTGCCTACAGGCTGCTAAAGTGGCAATGAAGAAGAAGCAGTTATATTATCTATCCAGAGAGAAGGAGAGAGACCATAAATGGGAGTCCAGGGTGTTCAGAAGTCATTTGAAATTACAACCGTGAATGAGATTGGGCATGCATAAAGTAAAAGATAGGAAACTAGGTACTGAATCCTAAAAAACACCAGTGCTTTAAAAAATCAGGTTAGATGTTCAATAAAAAAAAGAAATGCAGTGTTAGAAGCAATAGAAGAGACAAGAATAATGAGGATTACGTTTTTCCATTGAATTTAGTGAGATGGAGGCATCTTCACTTGGACAGTAAGAGGAAAATTCAGATCATGATGGACTGAAAAGTAGTTAGTAAAGAAGTCTACACAGTGTATATGGCCTTCTTTCAATATATTAGCAGTGCAGTTAGATGCAGACTCCAACATCCAGGAAAATTTTATTTTATTTTATTTTGGTTTGTTTTTAAAAATAGGAGAGACTTCAGCTGATATATATATATATACATCTCAAAAGGAAACTTTAAGGTCAATTACAAACTTATCACACTTCACAATGTGTCTACAGCATCTCATTACCTGATTTTTAAAACACAACTAGAAAGTTCCCACAGCTTGCCTGCTCTAGCAATAGTAGTGGTCACATAAATTTAAGAGAAAAGACTGTGCCCACTGTGGGTGCCCTCCCAGATACCAGTCAAAAGGTATTCTTACTAATGGGTACTGTAATAAAAAGTATTTGTTAGAAGAGTTTAATCATGCATTTAAGGAGGTCAAATCTGTAATTATATATTGTTGACATTTTACTACATGAACTTGAATAAATGAGTCATAATCAAATTCATGCTAGTCAAATTCTAAAGCCTAAGAGGTTCTTTTTAGCTCTGGGTATGAAATTAAATGCAAATCCAGAATTTACTTCTTTTAAAAGACAACAAACTACCTTATAGTTACAAGGACTAACTGATCTAGTTCATGAGCTCTGGCCCTATATTATTTGCCTATATATCTATCTTTATGTCATCCTTTATTTTTTGTTCTTGACCATATTTGGTTCCTTACTATCTTAGACAGATCAGGCCCACAACCTCCTAAATGAGTGTACAATGAATGCCTCAAATAAAGGCACAAGAAGTATGGTTTGGGGGGCTCCAAGAAGGTCAAAACTGAGAGTAAAGACAAAGAGCTCTACTGGACAGCCTGCATTTATTTGGTTTCAAATAAAGGAAGGGGATACTAAAGCAAGGCAGGAACTGAGCAGGACCTTGGGAAGTCAGTTCAAAGACTTCTCCGAGCAGTAATTTTGAGTAATCAAGAGAACCGTTTAATCTCTAAGGTTGGCAGCTTTACTGCTCTGGAATAGGGGATGTCAGTAGCCCATGTCCTCGTTACCTCAGCTGTGGTGTCATCTTGACTTCAAAGCACTGTGAATACAAGCGTCTCCAACACAACCAGGGGTCCCTTCTGGTCAGCAATTTAACCCTTACATAGCCTGGTCTCCAACACTTACTTCAATTTTCCATCTAAATTTGAATATTCTTATCTATAAAGTTTCATACGATAACATTTTATTATGGCTTCAGTCAACAAACAAAATAAAATATGAACAGATCATTCATATAAGACATCATTAATTAAGCAAATAGGGAAAAGCCTGACAGTTACAATTATAAAAAAGTATAAACTAAAACAGTTTTAAAATTCATTTCTACATTGTTAGATTAGAAAGAAACTCTCTTAATCTATAATAGTACCTAGTGCTATGGTAAAACTAATTAATTTGAACTTAACTGATACACATTGAAGCCATATAACCAGAAATTTTAAAGTGTTTATACATCTGTACACAGTAATTGCACTCCTATGGATTCATCTAGTGATAACATATTAACTGAAAAGATATTTCCTGCAATACCGCCTGTGATAATAAAATAATATGGTGAGTAAAAAGCAAGGGGAAAGTTCTAGAAGCATGAAAGCTTCAACTCTTTGACCAAAATATATACAGTAAAACTTGGTTTGTGAGCATAATTTGTTCCGAGGAAACACGCTTGTGATGCAAAGCACTTGTGCATCAAAATGAATTTCCCCATAAGAAATACAGAAACTCAGATGATTTATTCCACCATCCAAAAATATTCATACAGAAATGAGTACAATACTGTAATATAATACAAATAATAAAGAAAATACAAAATATAAAGAAAAATAAACAAATTAATCTGCACTTACCTTTGAAAACTTTTGTGGCTAGTGTGAGGGAGACGAGAGAGGAGGGTTATTGTGTAGTGTCTTGGTTACTTTTCTTTCATTGTTGAGACAAAATACCTGACGCCCAAAGTGAAGGAAGGAGAGGTTTATTTAGCTTACAGTTCTGGGGCTTTCAGCCCATACTCAGCTGGTTCCAAGGCAGGGTGGCGTGGCTGAGGCGCTGCTGTTCATGGCAGCTGCTAGTGGCAAGAGCGAACCACGCAAAAGAGGGAAAAACACCCCCAATCTGACCTTACATTGTATGTTGGCTCCACCCCTGGGCGGGTGCAGAACTCACACCGCCAATCTCAGCACTATACAATGAGTCAATCACAAACGTTAGATTCAGCTGCTTCCATGACTACATGAGGCTTGTGGGGGGCCATCTATATGTAAACCATAACATGTAGCACGACTGTCACAGTCACTAATGGAATCGCTACTGTCTATTGGCTCAGTGGAGCCTATTTCTTTTCGCTAGGGTCTAACAAGGAACCAATCCAAAGCCACTTGCTTTTGCCTCCTTTTGAGGAATTCCTGGAAATGTGACTCTGCATTGTCCTTAAACCACGGATTCACTGCTCACACTGCCACACCCTTATTTGGGTGGTGCTTTTCTGCAAAACATTGTGCTCTTTCTCGCATCTTACACATCTCCCTAACCTCATTTGAAGTGAAGGATTCCTTCTCTCCTCCATAACCTCTTGCTATTGAGAGATTATTATCCACAATCAGAGAGACAGACAGACCTACACACAGACACATAGACAGACAGAAACACAGACACAGTTGCAGAGAGAAGGGAGGGGCCATTGGCGCAGTTGTAATCGTGATGTTCAGCATCATGTACTACTCATGTTGCAAGACATTGCTCATTTATCAAGTTAAAATTTATTAGAAATGTTTGCTCATCTTGTGCAACATCCACAGAACAAATTACTCACAATTCATAGCTTTACTATGCTTCCTTAAAAAGAGCAGAAAGGTAAAAACAAAACAAAACTACTATATATATGCATGCTAGGGCATTGAGATTTAGGTTGTATTTTTAATGTTTTTTTTTAACTGTGCCAATTCTGTGATGACAATCCTCTATTCAAGTGCACAGAACAGTGGTATTTTGTCTCTGAATGATGCTGTTTAACTGATGCTGTAACAAAAATCCAGCTCTTTCATCTGAGTTGACACTGACTTCTTACTGAGCTTTGGCAGAGAAAGATGTGCATTCCACAGGAAACAGAAGAGCTGCCCTCTCTTCCAGGGACCACATCTAAAGAGGATGCTGCTTGTCCATCTTCTGCTTCCCTCTGTTTCTACTCTCTGCATGGAAAGGAAAGCAACTTTTTGAGGTCTTATCTTTTGTCTGAGTTGCCAGAACCACAGTCACTGTACTTCTCTCTTCTGTAAACCCAAGAAATCCAGCTTTCTGTTATAAAGTCCTTTTGCTGCCTACACAGAGAAGTCCAGAATTTGTGGGAGGGTCTTTGTTGGAATTAAGCGGCATGGTTCTTACTGCAAATATCATGCAGACCCACTAGAAAGGACTCTGGCTATGGCAGCACCTAATTTCCTATGTGACATCTTGGAATCAAATCCCTGTATAATTCTGTTCTCCCTAGCAGCAGAGGAGGATTGCCGAACAAGACAGGCAATTGAATAAAGAGAAAAAGCAGAAGGCCGACAACAATAGCATGGCAGAGACAAACCAATGTTTGCTGGTTGTAACCAGTAATGTAGATGACCTCAATTCAGCAATAAAAAGAAACAAGATCCATTAATATACACATATTAGAAACACGTTTATCTCAAAAGGAAATTCGTAGACTGAAAATCAAAAGGGAGAAAACAATTTTTCTGTGCGACAGAAGACCAGAAAAAAGAAAGAGTAATTAGCCCAGCAACTGCAGAACGGATAAGAAAGATATGGCATTTTCATACAATGGAAAGCTACCCAGCTACAAAGTAGGATAATCTTGAGGTTCTTTGGTGGCAACTGGAGATCATGTTCATGAGTGAAACAGTTTGAACTCATACGGGTGAACACTAGTATAAAAAACAGGAGTTAGTGGGACCCAAAAACACAATAGATATTATAAAAGTGATAGGGGACAAAACACCTAGGAGGAGAAGGTGGTAACCAATGTTAATTTCTTACTGTCTTGAACTCTTGTAATATTTTCACAATTTTAGTAGATTTGGTTCTGTCTTGTTTTGTTAGATTTTATCATGTCAGATGGTATGGGCAGCAAGTTTGAACATAATGGGATGTATTATGCTAATCATGGCTGGTTTCCTATTATCTCGTTTTGTAGTCCTATAATGTTTTAATTCTTCTGCTTAATCGGTTTTACTCTGTTCTGTTTTGTTTGATTTTATTATATGTGATGGTATGAACAGCTATTTTGAAGAAAAAGAGACATTATAGTAACCATTGTCCATTTCCTGTTATCTGGTTTTGAAGTCCTGTAATGCTTTCATTCTTTTGTTTTGATTGGTTTTAGTCCATTTCTTATTATTTGATTTCACTGTGTATGAGGGTATGGACAGCTATTTTGAAGACAACAAGAGACACTAGAGAAGCCATTGTTGATTTCCTATTGTCTTGTTTTGAAGTCCTGTAATGCTCTCACTTCATTGTTTTGACGGGTTTTATGTAATTATTTTATTTTGTTGGATGGTATTGTGTGTGAAGGTATGGACAGCTATTACAAAGAAAACAAGAGACCTTATGGTGACCACTGTTGATTTCCTGCTGTCTTGTTGTGAGGTCATGTGTTGCTTGCATTGTTCTGTTCTGATTTGCTTTGTTCTGTTTTGTATTGTTTTAGTCTCTTTAAAATAAATAAAATTAAATTAAATTTTAAAAATTCTGTTCTCCCTTTTAACAGCTAAATATAGGGTGTGCCAGTCAATTCAGCAGTACAGCCCCGGTGCTCCTCCAGTACTCCCACGATGCTGGGATGTCCTGGTTTCTGGTGAAAGAAGGCTGTTTCCCAGCTTCTGCAGGCAAAGGATGTGAAGGGAACTCCAGAGAACTGAGCGAGCCCACTGTGTATCACACAGGGGACTTTGAAGAATGGACGAGAATCACTATTGTTATTCCAAGGTCTCTTGCATCCAGGTAAGGTAATTCTTCTTTATGTGATACAGCTGCCATTTTTCTTGGGAATATTTACTTGCCTCAATATATTTATTTTAAATATCTCAGTAGCCTAAAAAACATTCATGCAATCTGGCTGTTCCTTATCCAAATTACGATTCTTGAGGAAAAGCCTGCTAGGACAAGATTTCCAAAATAGGGGAAGGGGGAGACAGAGACAGAGACAGAGAGACAGAGATATGCTGACATACACACACTTGTAAGACACATTTGCTCATTCCCCCATTAATTCAGTACGCAGCAATGAGCTAAAAATATTAAAGGCTAAGAGAACTACAAAGCATTATTATATGTTGCTTTCACACTATATATAGATTTTTAATCATTTAACGCCTCCTTACAAGATGTTGGGGTATCTTGCAATATAAGTGACCCCTTTAAATGACTATGAAAACACAACAGAGAAAAAGATTAAAAATCGATTAATGGAGGAATGAGATGAAAGGACTGTGAATTTGTTGTATTAACAGAGCAATAAATTTAACTCTTAGCTTCCTGAAAGCTATAACAAAAGGGAAAAATATAGGATAATTTAGTTCTCATTGTTGAGTAAAAAGAAAGCAAGCAGAAACATTCTGGTTTTTAAAGAAGAGATATACTTTTTCCCAGGCTCAATCTCCTAGAATAAGTGTGTAGCATCTTTGGACTAGATAAAGTAGGTAACACAAAGATCGGTATTTTTAACTTCTATCATTTTACAAAAGATAAAAAACATTCTTCCAAATTTTCTGAATTCTTTAAATAGACCCTTCTTAACTGAATCCTGGAACATAATATTAATTGTGACTTAGTTAAGGCATTTGGGTTCAGAGCTGAGATGATGTAAACCTATTTGCACTACACTGATGATATAATTGTGACTGGAACGTTCCTTAGTGTGAGTCAGCCATACTTCCACCTTCTTTCCCTCCTGGAACAAGGTAGGGATGTACTTCCCTGCACCTTCTAAAGTTTGGCACGGCATAGTGTAATGTGAATGGACATGAAACACTTGATTTTAAGATCCCACATGCATCTCGTCATGTCCCCTGCTTCACAGAGGTATGATCGCAGTGAATCCTCTATCAGTCTGGCCCCTGAGTGCCTCAATAAGCAGATTCCCTTGTGTTGAACTACAAGATTGGGAGTTGTTTACTAACACAGCATACTCTATTTCATCTTGACTGGTATGGTAAAAGCTTAGCAAGCCATGAAAATGGCTTGTCTGTAAAGTTTTTACAGACCATTCTGTGACGTTTTTCACCTAATCAATCATCAAATTTACTATACATCATTAAGCTAGGTAAACTGGTTGTGTTATCTATCTCCATCATTACTTAGGCAGGCATACGTCAAAAAATTATACCCCAGCTGTTGGCAGACAAATTTCCAGGGTAGGAAAGGTACTTCTTTGGTCAAAGATGTAAAACTTTCTGTTCTAGTCTGATAAAGCTTGAAGTGTGATCTATAAATACCAGCTATTTCCAGAAGTAGCTATTAAGCTACTTCAATGAGTAGGTTCAAGTCAATTCCTTTGTCTTCACGTGTCAGTGTTCTTCATAGTTTATCAAAGAGACACTCAAATGCTTTAGATATTTGATGTGTAGGTGGTAGAGTTAATGAGCCTATCACTTGTAATGAAATTTAAGAATTTCACTTGCAGTTTGCATTAGAATACAGAGCCACCGCCATATCAGAGAAACACACAAACATAAATGCTTAACAAGGTTTAAATAAGGTAGTTCATACTTTTTTATATAATGGTCCAAAGATGGGCAGTTCAGAGTTGACAGGCTTAGCTCTGCCATTCTGAACACATGACTTCCATCTTTGGAGCCAAGACCTGTCATCTCTTAACCAATGAGAGGAAAAGGGGATCAAGTATTCACAGATGCATTTCTTTTTTAAAAAAGTCAGCCTTATTTTTGGTTTACATTCCTTAACCGAGTCTAAGATAATATTTGCATAGTTATCTCCTGCTGTGCCATACACCTCTCCAGAGCTTAATGGCTTAAAATAATGGTGCATTATCTCTCATGAGGTCTGAGGCTCCCTGTGTAGTTCTGCTGGTCTCTCACCTGGCCTTCATCTGGCAGCTGTGTTCAGTTGGCGAGTTGGCTTCTGGGTTCAGCTCTGTATCTTCTCAGCATGCTTTTCCTCTCAGTATTTTTTACTGTTGAGCAATTCCAGAATTCCAAAATAAGCCAACGTATCTGGAGGCTTTATCTAATTTGCCATATCTTTTGGTCAAAGCAAGTCATAAAACTGGTTAATATTTGGAAGGTGAGAATGTAGACTCCTGTTTTGGTAGGAAGTGCACAAAAGTCACATTACACGGGGACTTGTGTGGTAAAGGGAGAGCGGTCATTGTGACAATGTAATGTCATCTCCCCGAGCTCCGGTGACTCACATCTCTCCCCTGCAGAACTCCCCAGCTTTAGTTGCTCATGCCCTGGTCTTAGTATCTGTATCTGTGCAGACAAGTTATCCACCCGACCCTTCCCAGCATAACATGGTGAAACAAGGACAGAATGATCAAACGAACAGCGAAAAGTAAACACCAACAACAAAGAAAGGCAGGAGGGCAGGAAGGTAGAAAGGGACGGAGGGAGGAAGGGGAAGACACAGCAACCATTGGCCCATAAAGACTCTGAAAGCCACCAAGAGGGTGGTTACTTGGTCTTCCTCCCCCATGAGCAAGGAAGTCTCCTTGATGAAGACCGTTCCCACCAGCAGGGCATCAGTGACTCCTGGTTCTTCTCAGCATTTGCTTCTACTTTCTAGTCTTCACCCTCTGGGACATCTTTCTGTTTCCATAAGAACGCATCAGTGTCTGCAGCTAACCAGCGATCTCATTGGCTTCCTGCTCATCCTGAACTGTTCTGTGACAGTGCAGCCCTGCAGTCCTCACTGCACCACTGCCTTCCTCCCCGCCAGCTTCCCTGAAACCACCGCCCCGCCGCAGCCGTTCCAAATAGATAGGCATTAGTGGGGCACATCCAGAAGTTCGTCTTTCTGTAGAGACTAGAATATCAGGGTACTCAGACACATTGCAATAAAAGCAGATATACAATTAGGAGCCAAGGACCAGAAATCTAGTTGGATTTTTCCAAAACTCAATAGTATATAGCTGGCTCTGTCACTACAATTTGTTTGGTGTTGGATGGAATAATCCAATCAGTAAAACCACATATGAGAAATAAGAAAAGGTTGTCCTTAGCATCACAAAGTGAGCCAATATTCTGAGACTCCAAGTGTATCAATGTTTTCTGAGACTTCAGCTTTTGGAAGAAGCCATCCTCTCCATGACCACCCAGCCTCCTGCTTCATTTGGATACCAACCAGCTTGCTAATTGATGGCCTGTGTGATGAAAAAGCCCTCTGCTAAAGAACAGTAAATGTTTCCGCTTCATCACAAGTAAATGAGCTGTTGCTCCTTTTGCAGTATGTTAGGCTCAGATATCTCCAAATGAAGCATTCAAAAGCTGAGAACTCCAAGTGTTAAAACTGTTCAAAGTTGGAGTTAGTTTGCCATGAGGCAATATGCTTACAATAGTTACTAGAACACTGCTCTTTCAGAAATAATTCTGAGCTGATTTTCTCAAAGGAGCAGTTTAGACTCATATTAATCTACATAGCTCTTGCTCACAGAGGAGATACACTGGTGGTGGTAAATACATGTTGCTACGTCTCTCTAGACTCTCAGGGGCCTCCGCATTCCAGACGGGAGGCAGTGCAGCCTGCTCAAGGTTCCTGGTGCAGAATGTGGAGGGCGGTATCTCTGGGCAGGGACGGAAACACAGTTGCTTAGTATTCTGCTAAACACCTCCAGTGCCACCTGTCACCTGTGCACGCCTGCACAGGACAAGCTGATGCAACATTCCAGAACCGTGTGGTGGTAGGAGGGTGGTGCTGTTCACACAGGGCGCCTCCCAGTAAGATGGGAATTGGGAAGGGGAAACAGAAATACAATGTTTAGTTCTTCTTTCCTGTCTGAAGTATGCAAAACTAAGGGGAAGTTTTGATCCATGATTTCTACAGTCAGCCCACACTATGGCATGTTTTGAGTAAAATGATATAAGATTAAACTCCATCTTGCTCCTAAATCATCACTTCCTCTGCCTCACTTCCTGTCAAGTCGCAAGACTCCTATTAGGTGCTCTCCTGACTCTGATCCTTCTGGATGGTGGTGATCAGGGTGGCATGTGTACCTCTGTTCGTGCAGGTCCTTGAAAAGTGTGTCCTCTCACCCGATCACGGCCTCTAGAACGCAGGCGCTGTGTCTGGGTTTGCTTCCGCGGTAACCCCAGCCCTAGCGCTGTGTCTGGTGTGTTGCAGGTGCTCGCTCCACATCCTCTGAACCCAGGGATGTTAAACAAGCAAAATAACCAGAGCTAGATGATTAACCACAATGAAGACACCTCCCTTTTTAAAAATGTTTTCCAAGATAAATATAAGGCTGCTCAGCCAGAAATAATTGCTCTGTGTTCTGCTGTGTCTCCCTGAAAAAACAAGACTAGTGCATTAATAATATCAATAGTTGGAAGGCTGTACCTCCTAGATTTTGAAAGCATAGATTCTATGCATTATTATTAAGTGTGGCCTATTTAATTCTTCCCTCCTTCGGCTGTCTCTCTCTCTCACTCTCTGACTTATTTTTAAAATGAATTCTTGATCAATTCTTCATATTCCAGAAACCTTGAGATTGCTAAATTGCTTGTGTTCAATCCCAAGTTTGTCACCGAGAAGAGAACAGAGTAGCAGCAGGCATCAGGAACCAGGCACATCTTGAAGAAGTGAAAATGAAGCAAAACTCGCTTACATCGCGACCAGTGAAACCTTGGTTGATTTGATTTGCATCTTCCTTCCAGCTAGTAATCAATTGGCAAAGATTAAAAGAAAGAAAACAGGACCCATCTCTTGCTCTTTCA
>RJWT010006978.1:0-28263 GCA_004365215.1 Cuniculus paca | reverse complement strand
TTGTTTATTTATTTATTTTAGACATCTCACTAAATCAGTAAGCTGCTCAAGGCCACATTTTATCTTGGAATCCCCCTATTTCAGCCTGCCAGAATGCTGGGATCATGAGCATGCCCCACTATGCCTGACTTCATTCAGCACTTTAAAATAGGTGACTCTGGGTATAAACCATACTCACCTTGGCAACTTAGTTGTTTAGTAAGACCCTCTCTCAGGCTCTGAGGTTGATCCCTAGTCCCAACAAAAAACACCAAATGAACAAACAAAATGAACAAACTTTTCTGTTATTTCCATTGTCAGTGGATGCTTATTTAATTGGCTTTTAAAGCACATTATTTAAATGGGTACAGGGAATTATTTGAGTGACAGCTAATGAATACCAATAAATTCTGTCCCACAGTGGTAGATGTATAATCTACTTATTTATTTTTCTTAAAAACACAATTCTTTATCTTATCTTTCATTTTTTTCTTATGGACACATTTGGTCATTTTGGTCATAGTTCATTAGTTTTATTAAAAGATTGACAAGTATAAGTATATATGCATTCAATTTTGCTGATGATTAAAAGATGGTCCCAATTGGGACTAGTTGAAAGCTAGTGGCTCTAATGAGGTTTATACAATCCAATTATACATGTAACACTTGCTTTCTAATTTTTCTTAGGTACTCCAGAGTCTGCTGTACCTCTCTTCCTTATATTGTCTTCACACATCACACCTCAGCGTACAGTGACTAGGCTTGAAGAATCCACATACAACCTTAAGAAACCTGTTCGAGGGGGCAGCTGTCAACAGGTAAAATTAAAAGCACCTTGCTGTGTATCAATAATTATATTGAGAATTGGTATACAATGATTGAGTTGTTTTTATCTTTGACTCTGATGGGAAAGACATATATTGAATAAATCATTAGAAATGTTCAAAGACAACAATGTTACAGGACTTTCCAATTTATTCATTGTAAGAAAGAAGAAGTGGAGCAGTGAAGAATTTAACTGGGTCAAATTGAAATCAGGAGTGTATAAAAAGTACTTAGTAATATGTAGGTCATCATTATTGAGATACGGTAAACAATCTGTGTATGTAGCATAAGGAATATAAGCAGTCGTATACTGTTAAAGTTGATGATGTGCGTATGTACTGATGTTTATCAAACAAGTAAATGAGAACATCAAATAATAAAATACCTTATACAGTACATTTATATTCAAATGTATGTACATAAAATCATACGTAACACTATCTAAATTACTATTTCTTCAGTTCTAAGCAGTGTATGACATTTAACGTCTTTGAAATGAGGATGCTTTATGTTGGGACATCTTATTCTTAGTATTGTCAGAGTGGCAGTGGAGTCATGGCCAATGCACGTACAAATTCTGTGGTTCTGATGGTTGGCTAGTGTCAGTTCCTTTATATTTCAACCAACAAACCATTCAGGACCATTAGAAGAAGGAATATAAATCATGTTGTTTTCTGAATATCTTCTGTAGATATAATCTAGTAAGATCAAGAAAGCATCAGTGCCAAAACTTATAATAGCATAACCAGCTTGGAAGAAATGCCTAGAGACGGTCATATGCAGATCAATAAGCTAAAATAAGTGAGAATTTTTTTAATCATTACATTACTTTTGTGAGTTCCATAGCTGTGCAAATTCTAAGATTTGGTTGTTTTTACTACATGAAGTATAATATATTGAATTTGAGACAAATGAAAGCAACTGGATTTTTTTTTCAAATGTAATTTTTAAAAATTCTATTGTTACATATCTCAATGAATCATACATCTTTTTTTTAACATATTAAGAGAGACAAAAATCATTGTAGGTGATATTTGTTCAGGACATTAATTATACTGTTCACTTTATTCTGTCATTCCTTCTAATTTCTGTAGGAAGTAAATGCAATATGAGAGAGCAGACTCAGAATTTTATTATTTTCTTAAATTTTATTGAATAAATAACGTAGCGAATATACTGAGTCTTCAAAGTCTTTATGTTTAAACTTCATGCTACAAAGTAAAACCAGTAGAAAAATTAGGCTGAAATGGGCTACAAATTAGGCCTGTAATTCAATATTAACCTAGAAGTTTAGAAAACTGAATGTGATTGAAATCAAGCATTTGTGTCTGAAAATTTATGAGTATGCAATTATGTGTGTACTATGTATATATAATTACATTTGTGTATGTAATTATGCTAAGTTTCCTCCATTACTTTGCATTTTTTTTTACTTTGCATTGGTTTATGGGAACACACTAACTTAATTATTTTAGGGAATGTGGGTGTTTAAATTATTTTTTTGTAAGAATGAGACAGTTGCATAAGGTGGGATATAAATACTGAGAATAAAATTCTTGAAATTTATACTAGTGTTGACACCTGTTCATTGTAAATCTATGTGAAGCCCTTCATTTTTTGTGGGCATAATTTCCTGTGTGTAAAATAAAAATTCCAACATCACCGTAGGCCATTAATAAATTTAAATATTTATATTCACATCATAATTTGCATATTAGTGAATCACCATATAATCAAATTGACATTAGGATTTAACAATAAAAGTTAAGATTTGGAATTGTTACTTATCCTTCTTGAAAAGACTGAAAAATGAATCATCCAATTTTATTTCTAAGTTTTAACTGTAGCAAAAGTGGTAAAATTACAAAAGTTTAAACTTATGAATTAGTAATGAAAGATAGTTTAATTTCCTTTATGCAAGCAGGAAAATTGCAGAGTGAGATCTTTAAGCTTCATATCTGTTTTTACACTCTGATGATACAGTAAAGTTTACTATATAAATGCATTTTGGTATTCAATATTTCTCTAAGAGTTTTTTCATTTTCATATAATGAAAAAGTTGGATGCATTAAAATATAACTATAAAATGTAATAATATATACAGTCAAATTCTTTAGATAACTTTCAAAGGCTAATTTCTATTTTCAACTTTTTTAAACAATACTTATAATCATATATATAATTTACATTCATACACACATACACATGCATTTTAATACCAGGAATAGAACCAAGAGGCTTGTGCTACGCAAGTGCTCTACCACTGAGCTACATAACCAGTCCTAGTATTATGCATTTTTAAAGGTACTATTATTTTTAGTACTCATGTGTTGTGAACTGATGACCAAGGAGAAATAAGCCTATCTTCAAATCTAGTAGGTAGGTAGGTAGATAGATAGACAGACGTTGTTTTCAGGAAAGCAAATATAGTTACAAAAAGCAAATTGTACACATGCTGAAGACATAACCTTTTCAAAATATTTTTAGCAGGTAGTGGTACTTTGAGTTGACATTAGCAATCTTAGCAGCTGCAGTGCAGTAACTTAATGGAATGTTTTTCCTTTAATGACCATGTCTGACCAAGATCTCTACCTGTCTGCATTACTTAGTCTGTGCTTAAACATTTTCATTTGACCTTGGCAATAGTTTCCTCAACATTTTGGTAGGCTACTAATCATAGAAACTTATCCTTGTATTAGCTTTCTGTCATTGTGATAAAATACCTGAGAAAATCAGTTTAAACTAGGACAGATTATTTGGCTCATGGTTTCAGTTCGTGTTAGACTGACCCAGTTGATTTAGGGTTGTGGCAGGTAGAATATCATGGCAGGGAGCTCATCTCATGGTGGGGCAAAGCTGCTTACCTCGTGGTGGCTGGAAAGAAGTCAGAGAGAAGAGCGAGCTGGATCTTAATAGCCCCTTCAAGAGCTAGTGATTGAAACTTTTCTCCACTTGGCCCCCCTTAAAAGTCCAGCCACTTTTCAGTAGAGCCACATGCTGGAGACAAAACCTTTAACACGTGAGTGTTTGTAGGACATTTAAGATTCAATCATAATAATCCTTATGGAGACAATGCTTCAAGTTATTTCCTTAATGTTTTAGAAATTAAATGCTATTATCATTCTCCTTAAGAATATTATAGATACAGAGAAAACATAATAAAAATACCTGGTTCTTTTGCTTGTTTTTCTCCCTGAATATATTACCCAGTAGTCTCATTTCTAATCCTATTTATATTACTTTTAGAATAAGCAGTAATTGGTAAAATTCAGTTACTGATATTATTATTTTCCCTAGATCAAGTGTCTCAAAATCTCTGAAATTTGTCTCATTTAAAAAAAATAGACAAAATATCTTAAGGGTTTTTGGGAAAACTAAACTGAACAAATACTAGAGATAATAAGCAGTAAGCATAGTAAGTACTCAATATTTACTGAGGTAGAGCTCTTTATCCACTCTTATATAACTATAAATTGCCTTTTAGGTTAATTTGAACACCATACATTTAAGTTAATAAGTAAAAGGCAATTTGAACTTTTGAAACTATTCTATTTAATTAATGCTATTATATCTAGAGACGTGTGTGAGTGTGTGTATTTGGTCGGGTATAATTTACTGTATTGTATATTCTTGAAAAAAGTCAAATGCCTTTCTCATAGTATGTTTTACTTACACCAGTAATGGTCATTTATTATCCTTATAAAGTATTACATACCATGTGCAGTTCCATGTGCTTTACTTTTATATGACGGGCAGCAAAGTGGACCACTAACTTGTGAGTAGCATGGTGCTCTAGGATGTTAAAATAGCTACCTTGTTACTAGGCAATAGGAATTTTTCAGCTCCATTGTCATCAACCAAATCATCATCCTATGTCTCTTAACATTTTTAAAATTTTAAACTGTAAGCATTTCTTTCCACCCATAGTTTCTAACACAATGGAAAGCATATTTGTCATTTATATCCCATATTTTTCTACAATATTAAATTCAGATTGTCTTTTTAAATAGTAATTTCTCACTGCATGAATATGCATCCAATGTATTTAAAATATATATAAAAAGAAAATTGAAATAGAATAAAGGAAAAATTGTTTTTCTCTTAACCATGGTGGCAATTGAAGGTTTTATTTGATAATTTTAAATGCTGAGTTACACTTTTTTTACATGTTCTATATTTCCTAAAACTTATGTAGCTGAAAGAAAAAATACTAACAAAAATGAGTAAAAAATCACAATATAAAAATATATTTGCAATTATATTTCTGATTTGTAAGAGCACAGTATTTAAATTAATCAGAAATGTATGAATAGAGAAAAATAAAATATGAAAAATTCTTAATGATTGTTAGAATAATGTGTTTGTCATTTGGGTTTTTTTTCCTTGGTTTTCTAATATTCTACTGTAGAGATTGCATCCTGCAGTCCTCAGGCTGGTTTGTAAATAAAGATTTACTAGAGCACACACCCTTGTTTTATAATATGATTAAATTTATCTATAAATAAAATGAAATAGAATATTACTGTTGATCTCAAATTACCAAGAGAGACCTACCATTTGTGACATGTGAATAAGCTTGGAAAATATTATGCTAAATTAAATAAGCCATATCCAAAAAGAAATAAGACACTGTATGATCTCACTTGTATGTAGAATCTAAAAAAGTTGAATTCATGGAAGCACAGAGTAGAGCAATATTTTTGCAGCTAAGGTAGGCAGTAAAAATGAGTTGTTCAAAGGGTGCACATTTGCCATTATGCTGAATATTAAGTCCAGAGTTCTAATGAACAGCTTGAAGACTGTCGTTAATAATACTGTGTGCATACTGGAAAATTTCTAAGAAAGATTTCAGGTGTTCTCACAGCAGTAATGAGAAATGGTAACTACATGAAGAGATGGATATGTTAATTAAATTATAGATAATAATCATTTCACTCTGTGTGTAGATATCAAATATTATGTTTTACATTTTAAATATATGCAATTTTTATTTTAAAACATCGGGTTAGAACCATCTCTGCAGTCATCATTAAAGGGAATAACTGAAAGCAGTAGAAAAGACAGTAGGCCAAGTCACGTGCCAGGGTTTCTGAAAGCAAGTGCCAAAGGGAGGTTTTATTAAGTTATTTCGAATATTGCCATGCCAATGCAAGTAGGGTTCTCTTTTTCCTCTGCATTCCAATTGAAATACAGATACGAATAGAATGATAATATTCCAAAGAAGATACAGAGAAACATTATCAGTTGTATTGCTTTCAAGAACTAAGCAAACAGCCATCACTCCACCAAAAATAAATAAATAAATAAATAAATAAATAAATAAATAAATAAAATGAGCACTAAGACATGTTTAATATAATTCATGTGATTTCAAATGTATTAGGTTATATGTTATTTTCTTTCACAGGAGAGTGGTTATCCTATACCTTACAGCTAATGGTTATTTGTGCTTAGGCATATCCAAAACAAAATCTTTTCTCCTACCCCATTCACCAAACATATTATTCTTGGGACTGGGAGAAGTTTTTTTTTTTTTTTTCTGGTACTGGGGATTAAACTCACAACCTCCTGCTTGCCAGGCAGGCACTTGTGCTGCTGAGCTAAATCATGGGCTTGGACTGGAAGAATTTCAGTGCTATGAAAATGCATAAAATGGTGTCATTCAAATCATGGAACATAGCATCCATTTTGTGAATACATTAAAAAGCAATTCCATAGAATTATCTAATTTCTAATACTATTGGTTTAAAACTTATGCAGTAAGAAATGGTTTTAAATATTCTCAATTATAAAAAGTGAAAAAGTTCTAAAATGTACTTAATTGAATTCTTCATAATTCATCAGATTCCATATATGATGCTTTTTTATACTTTGAGCTGAAAATCCTGAAGTCAGCATTGGATTAAGACACTGTCTTGTTTGCTTTTTTCGTTGCTGAGACAAGCACCTGACACCCAAAATTAGGGAAGAAAAGGTTTATTTAGCTTACAGTTTCTGGAGATTTCAGTCTATAATCAGTTGGCTCTGAGGCAGGGTGGCATGGCACAGGGGCAACACTTCAAGGCAACAGCCAGAGCAAAAGGAGCGAAAGTAAGCCTCTCTCCTCCCTTATATTGTACACAGGCCACTCCCTCCCCCACTTCAGGGTGGGAGTAACACTCACAAAATGTCCTTGCCCTCCTTTGCACAGGATGAGGATATTTACAAAGTAAAAACCCTGGCTACCTGCTGAGTCTCTCAGTTGAACTAAAACTTCTCAAGTTGACACAATATATCAACCATAACAGACACTATTCTACTTTAATCTTTGTGCAGGTAACTTATGTTTGAAAATAAAGTTAGAATAGCTTTTAGTTTTAGTGTGACACTTTAGTTTTTATTTAAATTCTTCAGTTTGAGTAAGTTTTGCCCCATAAGCAGACTAAATGTTTCAGTTTTTAGCTCATTATTAAAGTCATATATCATACATCATTTTTCTGGGAATTTCTGATAATTTTCTGAGTACGTTAGTACAAATACTTATGAAAAATCACACACAGTTATTACTGAACAATGATCATTTACTAACTGATGAGAGTTGTATACACAAATAGAAATACAATTTAAAGTATTCTTTTTTTCTTTTTTGTATAGGTTACTTGAATTTCAACTAAAGGATTGGTAATGCCACCAACGCTGAGTGCCCCACCTCAGTACCCACCTCCTGATGGAGGCTGGGGTTGGGTGGTGGTTGGAGCTGCCTTTATATCCATTGGATTTTCATATGCGTTCCCCAAAGCTGTCACAGTGTTCTTCAAAGACATTCAGGAAATATTCAGTACTTCTTATAGTGAAATAGCCTGGATATCATCTATAATGCTGGCAGTTATGTATGCAGGAGGTAAGATTCTTGGAATAAGTAGAATTCTGGATTAAGAAAACAGTTCGCTCATGCCACATGTTTTTCATACATGGTCTTGATATATAAAAGTCCCGTATTCATATTATAGTGAGTTAATCAGAAGAATAATTAGAAATGAATTTTTAATGATTTAACATCTTGAACTGTTCACTTTATTTTTAGTCTTAACAGAATTTTCATTTGTACAAGTCAAAATGTTCTAAGTTATATAATTTCCAAGTCACTTTTCCATTTATTTTAAAATAAAGGGTACATTATAGTATTGGTATCACTTTTTACCATTGTTGTAGCTGACAGAAATACTTTCTTCTGAGGAAGAAGGAAATTTAAGTTGCTGACAATTTATAAGTCCAGAAAAGTATGTTATATTATATAGTAAAAATGAAGTGCTTTCATATACATTTTGGACTCATTCAAGTTTCAGTAAGTAAACTAATTCCTTATTGCTTTAGGATTCACTAACTGATGACATCTTTCTATTTAAATGATTTTCAGATGATTAGCTACTTACATGCTATGTTAAAATGAAAGTGTGAGTCACGAGGAATAATGAATAAATCAGAGTACCATCTCACTTCTGTTTTTTTTTTTAAATAAAGTTCATGCATTATTATGTGACCCATCATGTTTAGATTAGTTTTAACAGGTGACAGGACTGCAATGTATATATTTTTTAAAGTCATTCTTTAAAATGTATGGATTTTGGACTTTCTAATTTTCTCAACTGGATATTCTATTCCAGGGGACAGTTACAGACTCAGAATGTAAGAATATTGAAAACTACATAAATTATCTAGCGTCACTTTTTGTTTTAAAATAAAGACAACATGGCTATTAGTGAAGAATATAAAGCATTAGTAATAATATCCAATATTTAATAGTATTTATTTTCAGTCAAAATCTCTCAGCACTTGATATTGTGTGATCTAACTTAATCCTCTCAACAACCTGTGAAATAAGTGTTATTTTTTTTCTATTCTGTAGCTGAAGAAAGAGATGAAATTCTTTTCCAAGTTAAACAGCTCATTAGTAGCAGATGAAAATTGAGACTTCCAACATTTAATCACTATGCTATCTGCCTATCTTCCTCTTTACATCTAGAAAATGACAGCACCAGCTCTAAACCAGACCTTCTGCTAACCTGATGCAGTGTTCTTTTCTCTGGATGTCATGACTTACATGCTACCTCTGCCAGGGTCATTTGCTCAGCTACATTTAAGATCCTTTCTCTTTGTTGCATTACCACAGAAAAATTTGATGCCGAGATGTGTGTGTGTGTCGTGTGTGTGCATGTGTGTTGTTAGTGTTTGTTTTTCACTTTCTTGTTTATAAATTATTTTTAACTATTTCAGCATAGGATTGGTTAGTTAAACTGATACATTTTTATTTTAACATTACAAGAAATCTTTAAAATACTTTTTGGGTGCGTCAATGAAGTATTCTTCATCTAATGTGCTTTTTAAGAGTCTCTTTTGGGTAATTAGTTTAAGGATCATGACAATGTTTTTCTTTCCCCCTATGATTATAGAGTAGATATTATGCAGAGGTCTTGCTCTATCTTGTGGTTAGGTGTTCTTTAATAATACTTTGCTAGAGCAACACAAAAGTCTCCTTGATCTGAGCTCCAAAAGCTGTTAATGTTAAGATTGCCCCTCTCTTAAACACAACTAAAACAAACTTCTCTAATAACATGATGTAGACTGACTGAATTTAGATTTCAGATGCCATTTTGTTCATATTTTTCTGTTAAGCAAATTGGTGATTAATTTATAGGTAAGACCAAAAATTGATACAAATTTTTAGGTAAGTCCAGTGTTAATCTGCTTATTTTTTTAGAGTACAGATTCAAAATCTCAGTGGCTAAAAGCAGTATAAGTTTATTTCATGCTCTAGCCATATTTTATCTAGTAGCTATACCATTACCCAAGACTTTTTGCTGTTCTCTAAATCTGCTCCATCTGCTGGGCAAAGAATGAGCATAGACTGTGTGGAAGACCATCGGGAATAATTGAGGGTCCAGTCTTGAATGAATAAACTTCATTTCTTCATTTCTGCGAAACACTTGGCTGCTCAACACACAGGCAAAATCCCCTATCATGCTCCCCACGAGGGCACGGCCTTCCTCTTGTGAGAGATACCCCCAGCAGTCAGCTGGGGGAATTGCACTACTCTGAAGGCCAGTCCCACTCACCAGGGTCCTGGAGTTACCATCTTTATCAGGCCTGTCTGGAAAAATCAATGGCCTTAATATAATCTGAGAAGTCTGTTCAGTTAATAATAATCATCAGTTTAGTCCTGTGTTTATAAATCTAGCTGAGGAGTAAAGTGAACTTTCAATGTACAAAGACATCTCCCCCACTAAAGCACCTTCAGTGTCGGGAGAGGCTATTGTCAATAAGTGAAGGACATACTTCTCTGAAAAAGGAGTAGTGAACAAAAATGACTTGCCAGAATTTAAAACATCACGGCAAAGTAAAATAATTCCTGAGAGGTCAACTATTGGGATGACTGGACTTGAAATCCGAGAGGGTGATTAGGAAAACAATCAGGTGAAAATACACCAAAATGATCAGAAAATATTGTGCCCTCAACGTTAAAACATATTGCAAAACTGCAGTAACTGAGTCATCCGGAAGCCAGTACTGGCTGGAATGAGCAAGTAGATAAATACATCATCACAAGCTTGATGCCAAACTGATAGTTTGTCCATGGACTCCTTATTGGACACCTGGCTTAAAATAAACATGAAGATAAATCTCCATCTAGTGCCACACTAAAAATAAATTCCAGTTGAATTAAGTTAAAAAAAAAAACAACTTCATTTCTCCCACACATTCCATTGGTCAGAACTCTCACATTGTCCTACAGAGATGCAAGGGCAATAGGAAATGCAGGTTTCCTATAGGAAAAATCAGTCAAAACTGGGTATCATCTAGCCAGTCCTACGCAGAACTTTATAACAACTCCATAATCTGTAACTCTATAATTCTCCTCCAATATCAGAAGCGAAATGTATTTACAAATGTGCCATGGTCATATAACAGCCTTCCTTTGCATATACAAATAGAACATTAGAATAACAAATACTTGTAAATGTAATTTCATTTTCTCAAAATACTCTTTGTATGAAATTACAGTAAGTAAATACCTATACTAGATTTATCATAAATGCTATCATTTTATTGAAGTTTATTTTCCTTTTTAATATATACAGTATGAATTTGAAAAGACAAATAGAACTCTTGAAATTCATAAATTAAATGCTAGTTTTATAGTATAAGTTTGGAAAAAAATTACATTGAAGTATTTAGGATTGTAGGTTGATAAAATATGTCTATGTTAAAGATTAACAAGTATTTAGTATCGGGTTCTTTTAAGACAGCAATGTTAGACACAAAAACATATTTAGTGTATAGTAACTGAGGATGGTAATATGTTGGTAAAGCCAAGTAAGCGTTTGAAATATTGCTCAAAGCCCTTGTTAGGGCTAAAACATTTTAGATGCCATCTATGGCTATGGAGGAAAGTTAGGAATAACAGAAATTCTATTACCCATTGACCTTCCCGTAAGACTGGAAACCTAATTCCAGGCCTTTTGCCTGGAATAGAAATGGTAACCGTCACGTCCATTATTGAATGTGGATCTTGTCTCTGTACATGGCTTGTTGGGAATATCCTTCTAATCCTCATAATTAGTTTTTAATCTTTTAACAAAAATAATTTGCACATTTAAAGCTATAATTCCAATATGAAAAGTTTCCCTTATGTAGTTGCAGATCATTTTTTCAGGCATAGCTGTTTAGAACAAAAAGTATAACAGATTCGATTACTCTAAAGCTCAGGTATTAGTCCCATTACTCGGTTGCAGTGCTTTTTTTTTTTCTTTGTTTTTCTTTCAAGTGCAGTTTACAGAGTTTCTGTTTCTGAGTATTGGGTCTCTTTGTAAAAATGTGGAGTCCTCAGCCTTATCATGAATCCCCTTTTTTCAAAATTTTCTGTTGGTAGCCTTGGAAACTTGAATTTTAACAAGCATGTCTGAAAACCACCTTTTCTGTGTGTGTAACATTGGGGTTCACTGTTGTAAAAAAATCGATATTTGATTTTAAAGTATTTAAATTTTTGTAATATTTAATTACTATTTATTGAGGCCTTTTTTGGTTTTTGATTATAAAATAAATTCAAAGACTATGTGGTGAAAAGGCATATGATTTACTATGAAGTATAATGAGTCTGTCTAGCAGGTAACTGAAATATTCTGTTCAACATAATGCTAATTACATTAGCCTAGAGAACACCTAAGATCTGACACACTCATTAGGGCTTAGCACTAAGCCTATTAATCACTACGGTGGGGTCATTGAGTAAGATGGAGCGTGTTCAGAGGCCTGGCCTGTGATGTCAGGGCCTGAGTCTCTTGTAGTAATTAGGTGGCATCTGGGCCTCCATAGCGTGGTATTATCTTCCCTTCTGATGTCTGAATTAAAAATGAAACTAATAAAAGGTATGCAGGAAGAATGGGAAAGAATGCAAATTGTGGTTATACCTTACCTCATCCTTGGAATAATGGCACTAAATTACAGCAACCCATCTGGCTATCCATATGGTCTCCTGGAGTTCTAGAAATTTTTAGCAAATAGGTCAAGCAAAGTGGTCACCCTATTAATACAGCACTAAGTAGAGGTAAAAGATATATTACAGTTTAAACTTTTCACATTGTTTAGAGAGATACAGGAATTTATTTGGTAAACAGTGATGACAAGATTAGATTTTACTGCAATATTTGTCTGTTATTCTGTCAAATGATAGTTACTGGTTAGCTGCACAGTTACTGAATACAGATTTTGAGCTCCCAGTCTGTATGAGTCTCTCTTGTGTTTTTTCTGGTATTGTCTGTTCTAATTCGAAAGAATCAGTCACTTTAAAGAACAAATTTGGCTTTGTCTTTCTGATGATTTATTCTGTTTTATATTGGCAGTGCCTACTGAATGTGCTAAAGTAAAGGGTAAGGTTTTTTGATGGACCACTGTATGTAGGCGGACAAGTATTAGACCACAGAGCTTATTTTACTGGAGAAAGAGAAGCAAAAGGCTTTAGTGGAGCAGGTTGATGGCCACAATATACAATGTGTATTTTTCTGTTCTTTTAAAAATTTAAATATAGTCACTATATTATTCTGCTTTGTACTCTAAATATTTTGCTGAATAAGGAAGACTATTAAAATAATTCATATAGTACTTTCTCTTAGCAGCCATAAAAAGGAAGTTATTCCATTCTTGTGTTTGAGATAACTATGACTTTGTTTCTAGCTTTTAAAACCCAGAAATTCTAGCAAGTACACTCAGCCAAGCCTGTGCAAGCGGGCCTTGGCATCCTGCGCCAATGTCATGGGAGGTTTATTTTTATCCATGACTGGAGATATTGCTATAGTTTTTCTAGGAAATACATTACAGTGTGGTGCAGACTGTAGTGCTGATCATATACCTATGCACTCCTCTATACTTCCCAGCTTCTCTCTTCGGTGGATGTTGGTTGACCAGTAATGACCCATGAAATGGAAGGGAAGGGCGTGCATCACCCTGGACACCAGGACAAAGCAGTTTGGTCTGGTGTGCACTTCCCTTTCTTCTTCTCTGCTGCAGTGACCATGTCATATATTTCATGGATACAAAGGGAACGAAGGTCTTTGATCTAGCCCAGCTTTTTTGAATGAGCAATTATACAACATTAATTAAGTTTTTGAGAATTGTACAGAAAAACCTAGATTATACTAATCATTACAAACATGAAGGTTTATTTTGTTGTGTAGCTGTAATATAATTTATGTAAATTATTATGAAAGTACAAGAGCGGACTATGAGATAGTCTTTTTAGATTATATGGTGAAGATGTACTTGGAGTATGTCATCAGATCTCTGAGAGTAGTGGGAGACTTAAGTATCTACAATGAAAAAAGTTATCGTGGGTATTATTCTTGTCACTTTTCCTAAGAGTGAAAGTGAGAGGCAGGCACTTGTAAAAGACAGGTTAAAAATTAAATCATGTTCATGTAGCTTTCTATAGTTAAACGTCTCTGCCTTTGCCAAGAGAGGGATGGAAAGAGACAAGCATCCTGAGTACATTGCAAGTATGCTTAGGTCTTCGAAGCTGTTCCAAGGGCTTATTTCTGTACAACAGGCTAATAATTCAGTGCAAATACCAGATTTTTACCAAATGCTACTTATAGCAAAAAAACTTAAGAAACTATTTCTAATACATCTGTTTTAGACTAACAAACCTTTCTCTTACTGATTTATAAAAATCTGTTTTATGTGATTGTGTTTTGGTTGCAAATGACACCTGATTTAAAAAACCTTGAGGCTAAGAGAAATGTTCACCTAGACCTCTGATATTATTGTTTCCTAGGTCCACTAACACCAGTGATTCTGTTTTGTCTGGTGGGGCATGTTGCACTCTTTCTTCTTTCCTCTACTTCTACTGGAAGGTCAGCTCTGTGTACCTATATTAGTATACTTCTGCAAAATAAGACGGTTAGTACTACCTCAGCCTCGCTGTTCAGGCTTACATTTGCCATGAGAGAAACTGTCCTTTTTCTTGTGTTTTCTTGTGACCATTTGTAGGGAATATTGTTAGTTTCTGGCCTATGCATGTGCCTTGCAGGCACTTATGCTGCCAGTATTAGTCTTTCATTCATCCACTGCCTGTTATATGTCAGAATGCACATACCCTATATTTAGAAGTGCTGGTGCCTAATGACACTGAAAACAGAGCAACCTATGTATTAGAGTTGGAAAAAGATACAGTCTTTTATCTTTTATCTTAATAATCAGCTCTGTGCCTTTTATTAGTATTTGCTGTGTTGTTTCTCTGTGCCTTCTACCATTTGGGTAACAGACAGTGGTCATTCTTTGGGACTTACTTGGAAAAATCTTTCCTATATGTAGAGAATTCCCAATCTCACCATTTCTTGCCTCCATAATTAAAAACATAAGAAATTAACTTTCTCAGAATTCTGTGTGCTTTTAAGATCCAGGAATATGACCCAGGCCCGATAAACCTGATGTGGCAAGGCCAGTTTTGACTCAGAAATAACTGTGAAGACGTAGATGCTTCTTGAAATGCAGTGTTCTATATACTCCATAATTCCTTGTCCTAAAAAATAGCATCAATGTTGGAGGTCAGTGGGACTTGGAGTATAGACTATAGGATGTATGGCCTCTAGTGGTCCTAGTGCTGTCCCTGTTAGAATAATCAGTTGTGTAGTGTAACTTGGTCAGCATCTGTCTCAGTTACTTTTCTTATTGCTGAGACAAAATACTCAACAACCAAGTTAAAGAAGGGGAGATTATTTTTGGCTTAGAGCTGGTAGAAGTTTCAGTCCATAGTAGTTTGGCTCCAAGGAAGGGTGGAATGCCAAAAGGGCATCATAGAGGAGAAATGGTTCATGATGTGGCAGGTAGGAAGCAACAAGCAGCAAGAGCAGAAGCAGCAGCAAAGCCTCCCTTTATGTGCCATCCTGTCTATACCACACTTAGGATGGAACTTCCTGCTATCCACATCCAGAACTATGCTAAACTAGTCAGTGGACTAATTTAGTAATCACACCCCTCTAATCCAAGCATCACACCTTTAATCCCAGCATCACACACCCAATTTCCAGCCACTTCCAAAAAGTCCAACCTGTAACCACATGAGGTTTTGGGGAGCCATCAAGATACAAACCATACTAACATCTAAGCTCAGAGTTCTAATCCTGCCTCGTCTTCTGTGATTTTTTAATGTCCGTTTTGAATTCTTCCTTTTTTTATAATTCTTCCTTCTTTAACTAAGGTGTATGATAGTTATTTTTGGAAGTAGGTCCCTAAAAGCTTCTACTGAGAGGTACCCTGAAACACTTTAGGATTGAAAAATTTGCAATAGCTTTTTTGGTTAACTATTTTAAAGGGTATTGTAAAATATAAATTAAATTTCACATTTTTACATGCAGTGAGTAACTTAAATTGGGTGGATCATGTCAGAGAATTCAAAGTAATATATTTTGAATGCTTGTTTCTTAATTATTATATTAGCAACTTGGGCAGAGTAGTTGCATCAATCTGGAGAGGTTCTTAAATGACAATTCTAGACAGATGTCCTTGAGCAAAAACTTGCACAACTGATCAGAATTGCATTCTACAGGGACATGGTTCACAGATTTGACCCTAAATGTAAGTCTCTAGCAGTGGCAGAAACTATTCCTGCACATTCATTGCCACTAATTGTATGCAGTCATCAGAGATGCAGTTGCCATGTAATCTAGTTTCACAGTTTTGGAGAAAACCTTATGTAATATCGCTCAGTTATTCATTTATTCCACAGATAGACATTGTGAATTTGCAGTGCACAAAATGCTGCTGTGGCCCTGGGAAAGCCACCAGGAGGCATCAGACACTAACTGTACCTTAAGAATATGAAAGAGCTGTTTAGATTTTTCCTTATTTAATTACAATTGTAACATGTATGAGCGAAGAAACAATAGGAACCATTAAACTGCATAAATTAGAAACACATCTTGAGGGATTAGGCAAATATCTGTATGAGTAGAACTTAAAAGGATGAAGATTCAGCATTGATAAAGTGAAGGGACATGCCTAACCTGGAGGAAACAGTATTTGTGAAATCCCTACAAGATCAAAGAAAGTTCTAATAGCCAAAAGAGTTGGCCATGATTGATATATGCTGACAAGACAGAGGAAGGTATAGAAATGGTCTCTAGAACATACTAGAAATTATTCTGGGCCACTTGTTTTATGTCCATGTGAACACTTGAGAAGAGGACCAGAAGATGAGCATCACAAGTATCATATTAGTTTGCCTGGAATGCTATAAAAGAATACAACAGATTAGGTGGCTTAAACAATAGAAATTTGTTCCTCGTGATTCTGGAAACAAATCCAAATTCAGTATGCCAGTGGGGTTGGATTCTGGTGAGGTCATTCTCCTTGTTATCTCCCCACATGGCCTTTTCTTTGCGTGCAGACTTTCTTGGTGTGTCTCTGTCTAATTAGAAGAGCATTTGTCATAGTGGAATAAGCCTCTACTTTAGTATTTATTGGGACCTAATTTAACTTTAATTATTTTCTTACAGGTTTCATCTCCACAGATGATCGCATTAATGGTTAGGGCTTCAAGTTGAATTTTGTAGGGACAGAGTTTATAACAGGTACCAAGGTCATAACTGTGAGTACTGTGCTCTTTCTAATCCATCTGAAGAACAGATTTACAACCCAGAATGTGTTGAAATACAAGAGATTGTCATTTGTTGAGTATGCTCTTAAAGTTGCCATGAACACTGAATTAGCGAATTAAAAGCTGCTACTCTTAGGGGAAATGCAGGTGATCCCTTGAGCTTCTTATCATAACAGCATAACACTTCTGTCAGCTGAGCAATCTGTGACCTTGTTTTCTGTACACTTCTGTTTAAAAACATCTTATTTAATCATACTGTTGATTCCTTAGCATTGTACTGTGGCAAAATGAACTATAATTCTTAAGCGAAGCTTAAGTAGCACATATATTTTCACTGTGAGACACATCACAGTCTTCTTGTGCTTAGAGACTACTAGCTAGAACATCAGCACTATACTTGGGGACTTTTACAAACAGTAAAACATCAACAAAAAACACAAAAATGCAGAAAATGTGGCATTCATAGACCATGAAAAGATGGGAACATACGCGTCACGCAGTTCCAGTTTCTCACCACTTTACACATATCCTCCAATAATCGTAAAATCACCATGAGTATTGATTTGGGGGTTACAAATAAACTTTAATGAGGAGGCAAATTTGCATACGTAGAATCTTCATATAATGAGAATCAATCACACCCAGTCTTTCTCTAGTAGAATTGAATCAGACATAATATATTTACTACATATAAATAGTTGCAGTTACTCAATTTTTCAATCGTCGCTTTACTTTTCTTAAAATTTATTTTAATTTATTTTCTTTTCTTTTATTTATTAATTTCAATGGTGAGATATGCCCGCAAGACCACAAAGCTAATTTGCATTAGCATTTATGTAGATTGGCATTTGTTATCACCTGGAGTCCTACAGAAGTTCTTAAAAGAACACAAGTTTCCTAAGGTATTAAAGCAGTGATAATGACACTTAGACTTTTTGTAGTTACTAGGAGGGCTTTAAGTGTAAATACTTGGAAAGCATCTATGGAAGTTTTTATAGATTTTTATAAAGTGATGTGCAAATATTTTGGTTGAAATGTTCTGTGCATACTTTTGGAGTCTGAGGACTCTAACCTTCCATTGGTTCTTATTTTGGTTTGGCTTCCCCTCTCATGCTATTAGTAATTAGATTAGAGGCACTAAATAGAAGCAACCAATATATTTTCTCAGCAAGCCAGATGAGTGTGCATTTCTGGGAAGCTGAAAAGGAGTACAACTATTAAATAGAACTCTGACTTACTTCAAATTCATCTCTTCTTTTTTATGAATAAAAAGCATCTGTAAATAGAGGCAGTGACTGAATTCTGAATAGTGAACAAAGGGAATAAAAAGGAGAAATGCTGTGTTGTGTTGTGTGGTGTGTGTGTGTGTGTGTGTGTGTGTAGATGATTTAGAGTTTCTTGTAATTTTTCTAGTCTTTGGCTAAGTAATCGAGTGTGGATATAGATGACTTACTTGATGCAGAAACACAAGAATAATCAATAGACCAAGTCCTATTTGATCTTTTGATCTTACTAGGAGGAAAAGTATCATACAATAAATTCAGAACATTTAACATTTTATTCCAACCAGGTAAGCAGTGGTGTTGCTGGAAATACAAAATGGAATGTGTTTGGCAATGATGGTTGTGAAACACTTGTACAAATAGCAGATGGCTGCCAGTTTGACCTTTGGACAAGACCTGGGCTACAAAATCTGCTGTTGAAACAAGTCTTTTTCAGTGTTGCAAGTTTCTGTCATCTCCCACATGAACATGGATCTACAAACAATCACTTTTTAAAGCTTCCCTTTATATTCTTTGTCCTTGTTTGGTTGTCTGCAACAAACTGTTTTGCCCCTCCATCAGAAATACACAAGGGGAACCGGGTGTGGTGGCTCACACCTGTAATCTTAGCACTCGGGAGGCTGAGACGGGAGGATCATTGCGAGTTCGAGACCAGCCTGGGCTACAAAATAAGTTCAAGGCCAATCTGAATGGCATAGTGAGACCCAGTCTCAAAAAGACAAGAGCTGGGGATTTAGCTCAGTGGCCTAAGCAAGCCTGAGGTGATGAGTTCAGTGCCTGGTGCCGCAAAAAAACAAAAATAATGCACAAAGAGTTGAATTTTAATAACTTCATGTAGAAAGTCTTTGAACACTCTGAGATTTTTATTAACTTTCCAAATGCCTCTTGGGCAGCAGAAGTATTTTGTGATTAGTTTAAAATATATGTAAAATAGCTGCGTAAAGTAAATTCGACCCTTTCAAGTGAAGAAAAACAAATTTAATGAAACCACTCAGATAAAATCAACTGTAAGTTTCTTAGTACCATTGTTCCATGGAAGAAATATTAAGTAGCTTTATGTTGTCTCAAAAATATTAACAGTTTTCTTTAAATCAAAAGATAGGTTTTAAAAGCAGTATAAAACTTTCCAAAAGTAGCATAAGCTCTGCTCCTTAAAGCACCTTCCAAATTAGACCTAACACAGTGAACTGGAAACTTTAGGCAGGTCATGCCAGTTTGTCGAACTTTTTTTTTTTTTAAGAAAATAATCATGTTCCTGTGTACAATAAACATTCCAAAATATACATATGGAAAATATACATATTTGTGAAATCTTATTTTGTCTATTTAATGATTTTATTCTTACGTTTTCTGAAACAGGCTGCTAATGTTGAACAATTGTTAATTATATATTTTTATCTATTTGTGTGGAAATAAAAGTGAATATAGAAATGTTTTCTTTTCCTTATAGATTCTGCAGTCATTAATCAGGGCATTAGTGGTAGTAGTAAGGAAAACACATCTCACAAAGTATCTGAATTTCTATTTGGTGTCAAACAGTAATTTTTATTGCTTTAGCTAAGTCACAAATATTTCTTTTACCAAAAAAATGACTTTAATAAGGCCTATATTAAATTAGCTAAGTATATGAATATTAGTTTTTATTTTCATAATATTTATATAATACTCTTGACATTTCACATGTAATTATTTATATTTTATAGTGTTTTTATTCTGAGGAGTGTCCCTATTTCTACTATTTTATTTATTTCTTTGGAGTCTTAATCATTGATTATAAGGCTCTTCATGTGTTCTTGTTGCAAAATATACCAAAGTCTTTCAGAGACAACTGATATTTTTACCTAATTCCCAAACAAAAGAATTTTTGCCTTCTTTTTCTTTTTTAAAGTAATGCATTTTGAGAGGTGGTAATGGAGTAAAATATTGGGCAGTAGTTTGGGGATGGAGAATTTTGCTGTTTAGATCCACTGTTGTAATTTACTAGCTCAGTATTTGTGTCAGTAGTTCTCTGGTTCTAATATATATATATATATATTCCATTTTCATGATTATGTGTTTCTGAACTCTGTTGATTAGTTTCATCACATCTAATAAAGCACGATGACAAAGAATCTTTTAGCTCCCTAGCTAAACCTAATTATGTTAAGGCAATGCTATAGAATTTAACTAACTTACTCTATTTTGAAAATTTGAAAGTATTCAAAGTGGACAACTTGTGCAATGGGAAGAGTGTGAAAAATGGGTAAAGAAGAAAGAAAAAACCATATGATATTGCCTATTTGCCTTAAAGATCATTCTAAGAGAATTACAGACATGAGGGAGGAAATGATCTATTACTTCGATGACATCTTTCCTGTCTGCTTTGTACAATATGTAATTAGGTATTTTATTATTTAGTCTGGGTTTTATGTACTATCTTCTCAGTACCCTTCCTCCTCCCCTTTTTATCCATGCAAGAGACTGAGGAAAACTGTCTGATGTGGGAATGCATTGTAATTGTGAGAGGCCATTATGTGTTTTCTAACTTTGCTGGCAATGGATGTACATTGTGTTTGAACAGACTTTAACACAATATGTGCTCAAAATAAACACCATATCCCAAACAGTGCAGCAGGAAGAAATTTAAAGCAAAGAAGCTAAAATGATGAGTTTGTGTTTGTTTTTGAAGTAGAGAATGCCTTTTCTATCAAGACAGACAAATCAGATTTTGTCTTTGCAGGGTCAAAATATCAAGTCAGAGAAGAGATATAATAAAACAATATGAAATTCTGAAGGGTATAGAGTGTGTAAATAGATGTGTTAACTAAATCCTGCAATATTGGAATTTCAGTGAAAAAGGAAATGAAAAAGTAAGACCCAAGAAAAATGAAAAACACTAATTTTATAACATAATAGAATAATAATATTTAAAATGTATGATACCAGTAAAAACTAAATTAAGCTGAATTTTATAACAAAATCAAAGATCATTTTGATTAAACTCTTGATTGATCTAGATATAAAAAGAATCAAAGGTATTTAATGTGTATTCTTTATTCACCTTTACTGGGGAATTTTTTTTGTTTGTTTTTTTTGTTTGGTCTTTTTGAGACGGGGTTTCACTATGGAGTTCAGGCTGGCCTTGGGCTCACTTCGCAGCCCAGGCTGGTCTTGACCTTGCAATGATCCTCCTGCCTCAGTGTCTCAAGTGCTGGGATTACAGGTGTGTATCACCACACCCAGCAATTACTGGGGATTTTTGTATAGAAAATTTACTAAGTTAAAGTAGCATGTTAATCTTCCAAAGAAATATTGGACACAGTACTCATACCTAGGTCTGTGTGACTTTAAAGTACATATTTTTGTTCACTTTTGCTTTAGTGACATAGAATTTCTCACAACTGTATCACTTTCTTTCCTAACCTCTTCAGAAACATGTTGTCCAACAACTATACATCCCATTCGTTTATTGTCATTTTTTATATCTTCATTGTCAAAAGAACAGAGAATTGGAATGACAATAAATTTAAATTTTTCTTACATTTTTGTTATTTATATATTCATACTTGACTTAAATTTATTTTTTTCTTTTCTTTTAGGGGGAGAGGGAGGGTAGTTTGAGACAGGATCATGCTATGTATTTCAGTTTGACCTTGAACTCACTATGTAGCCTAAACTGGCCTTGAACTCGTGGCAGTCCTCCTGCCTCAGCCTTCCATGGGCTGGGATTTCAGCATGTGCCACTATGCCTATTTCTTGTTATATATTTTTCTTTACTCTTAGAACACATTCATGTATTAAGTCTATACCTTTTTGAAATAAATTTTAGTTTTGTGAAGGCATAGTTAGTTCACATGCTAATAGAACAGGGTCTCTTTATTATTGTAAAAGATCAAAATACTTTGAATTTCTTATATCGTCAAAATAAATAGAGAAGAAAATTTAAACTTTGGGGTCAGATAGATTATAGGAATGTGATCTGTTTCCAATATCTGCTTAAGCATGTTAACTATCACCTCTAACCTTTAGTATTTTGTGTGCAATGTAGGGAAAATTAAAGATTCCAACCCACATTCTTCATTGCAATCAGACATAATGCATGAAATAATAACTACATCATCATCATTACAAGGACCATTGTCATCAGGTCACCCGCTTTCTCAATCCCTTGGTGTCTTAATTCTTGAACTACTTATTTTTAGGAAGACCCTAACTTCCGTGTTCATATCCTTAAGCCTGTGATCACCAACAGTTCTAAAAATCTTAATAATCTCAATTTGTAATATCTTACTCTTCAACCATCAGATCCTGTGTAGTATCACAACTCTGATAATAGCTGGACCCTGCTGGCACTGCCAGTCTTCTGATACTGCCACATTTATTACTACCCCCATATCAGCTTTACCCTCTTTAATTAGATAAATTTTATATTTGGTTATTAACCATTTTCTTGAATACATTCTCAACTACCTACTGCTAATTTTCCATTATCCATTGTTGAAAACAGAACTCTGGTTAAAGCCAGCTCTCCTTCTTAATTTCTGCATCTCTGTAGCTGAAAATAACTGAAGAAAACCACACATTATGATTCACTTCACTCTTAATTCATGATCAGTCATTCTGTATGCTGCCTGGTAACCATACCCTGTACTATTGCCCTAGATCAACCAGTCTGGTACTTAATGAGATGACTATTTCTTAAGCTTCTTCCTTTGATTCACTAGCATATTCTCCTTTATTTTTTATCCTAGAATTTACAACTTTGATTTTGATTCCTACTTTATTCAGAAAGTTGAAGCAATGAAAACTGTCTCAGGCTTCATCTATTTTAAATTTGGGCTTTTGTATTTAACCTTTCCCTATGTAGTACTTGCATCCTGGCGAAAGTCAACTCATGCACTTCCTTTCTTACCTTCTCACTTGTTAAGGAACATTACAATAGGCAAATAATTTTTCTTCTCTCTTTTTAGTAATCAGCAGTATTTTCCATTACAAATGGATCATTACCCATAGTACATAACCCTGATATCTATCTCCAACTTTATTTTAAAAATAGACAAGTAGCAAATATTCTTCAGATCCATATTTGCTGTCTGACACAATTCCATTTATGTCCTTTCCTTTAAGCAAAACTTCTGGGAAGTGTTGCTCCAATTTCCCTTTCCCATTCTCTTTCCCCATACTAAAGAATTTTGCTTCCACTGCTCAGTTGCTGTTTCCAAGTTTTATGACTTTTATGTTATCAATTTACTCATCATCTCAATCTTCATTGTACTTGGCCTGTTAGAAATGTGGGATGTAGTAATTATAATCCTTTGTTTCTATAAAAGTGTTTTCTTGATTCTACATAAAAAGATTATACATTTTTCTTTTGATGCCATTAATTATGCCTTGTCAATATTTATTTCTAGTTGTTCTTAATCCCCTTAAACTCTTAACATTGGAAAATATTGGCTGTCTTTGCTATGTACTTGCACTATGGAAGAATTATTTATTTTTTACTTGCAATACTGGTGGTATTTTTTTATTGCCTTAAATTGATGTTTGTACATTTGAAGAAGTAGAGAGCATTGGTATCTCTCGGATCTCTTTTTTATGTACTTGTTCAGTAAGTGATGAAATACTTTATGTGATTTTTAAAATAACTGTACTTTCAAATTTCTAGTTTGGGAAAACAAAATTTAATGTTTTCATGATTTTATTAAATTGTTTGTGTTTTTTTTGTGTGTGAAGTTCTCTGACCTTTGTAAAAATAACTATTTAAAATTATCTGTCCGGAAGTTCATATCTCTATTTTTCTGAGATCGGCTACTGAAAGATTACTATTGTATTCTTTTGGTGGTGTTAATGTTTCTTTCATTTATTTTTTATTTCTTGTTGCATTAAATTGATGTTTGTATGTTAGAAAAAGTAAAGATTTGCAGACTGGCTTTGTCTGGAAAATTCTTTTGCTAACCCAATGGTCCGTCCAGAAATTGTAGGGAAGCTGTCCGGTCTAGTCTGGTCTAGTCTGATTTTAGGGAAGCTGTCTGGGCATGCTCTTGAAGTCTTTGGGCATGCCAGTAGGGAACCTGGATTAGTAAGTGTATGAACCTGGTACTTGGGTCTGGAGAGTTGGGCCTGCAGCCTGTATCACCTGGGGTAGTGCGGCTGACTTTGTCTACAGAGATAGGTCAGGAGCCTGACTCCACAAGGGCAGCGATAGAGCTTGTACCTGTGGAGACTATTGTGAACACTGGGTTTACTTAGACTTAACTGGCTACAGGGTGGGCCCTGAGCCTCAGTCTTGAGGGATGTGTGTGAAGTCTGGGTCCACAGCGGCTGGCATGAAGCTGCAACCTGGAGGAGTAGCCTAGAAGCCTCAGTGCATCGACTCTGGCCTGCTACCAGGTTTTACACGGTAGATTCGGATCCTGCACCTGCTAGAGTGAGCCCAGGCCTTGAAACCCCAGGAACTAGAGGTTAGCCTGGTGCTGCCAATTTAGAACCTGGGACCAGTAACTTCATATTTTTTCGAGAGTTTATTATTTATAGATCAATACCTTTTAGTGCACTTCCAACCCTACCTTACTTTAACTACAGACCTATATATAAAGCTTCCTTTTCAACATTTCCACTCAGATAACCTTAATAGACATTTCTAACTTGGTATGTCTCCTAAGGTTCTCGAAATGTGTTGAACAGGCCAGACCATTGGAGATCGCTGTCTCTCCTCTTTCTCTCTCTGTCTCTCTCTTTCTCTGTCTCTTTCTCTCTCCCATTGTTCTTCTCTTCCACATTCTCCTTTCTTCTCTCTGCCCTTTCATAACCTCTCTTTCCTTTCCTCTACCCTCAAGTAGAAAATTTATTGGTTCTACTTTCTAAGTATGTACATGTGGAATATTTGACCACTTTTCACTACTTGTGCTGCTGATGCTTAGTCTAAAGTACTATTACTTGTAGTACAGATTATTGTATACTATGATTTGATGTCCTTGTTTCTCAATACAGTTGCCAAGAAAATCTTGTTATAACTTCAGTTCAATAGTGTCCAAGCCTATATAAGATTTCCCATCTCACTCCGAGTATCACTGTCCTCTGCATCTTCCTTTGATTTTGTCTCTTGTTGCTCTGCTCTAACCAAACTGGTCACTTGCTTCTCCTGGAATGTACTAGCTCTGTTTTTATCTCAGGACTTTTTACTTAAATTTTCCTGTTACCAAGACTGATTTACCCCTGGATTGACTTTGTCTTCTACTCCCACATACTTCAGATCCTTACTAAAGATTTGCCTTCCTATAAAAACATTCTTAAACTATCAATCTAAAATTCAGTGCTGAATCAGTAGAATTCTATTTTTCTTTTTTGTGTTACATTTTTTCTTCTTTAACAAATCACTATTTAATTGTATGTTTTGTGTGTGTGTGTGTGTGTATGTGTGTGTGTATGTGTGTGTTACTGGGGTTTGATCCCACTGCCACTGTGCTACATGCCCAGCCCTTTTTTATTTTATTTTGAGACAAAGTCTCAGTAAGGTGCCCCGACTGGTATCAAACTTGGCATTCTCCTAACTCAGCCTTCTGAAATATCTGGGATTATAGACATGCACCACTATTCTTACCTTAGTATTTTTTATGAGAATGTTACTGTCCTACAGAATTTTCTATGGTGATAAAATATTGTATAAATCTACTTACCAATTTATGTCAACAACCAGCCATATGTGAATATTGAACATTTGAGATTAAGCTAGTTTTCATATGGAATTGAATTTTATTGTATTTCATTTTAGTTAATTTAAATAGCTGCAGTTGGTTAATAGTTACAGTATTGAATAATACACATTTTCCTTGTATTTTTTATTAATGCATTTGCAGTACCTGATTACATGGATCATTGGGAGTTGGTGCATGTATGTGATACATCTTAATGCTTTTTACACCCCCGTCCTCTTTCCTCCCTCCTCTTTTTCCCTCCATCATCTTTCAGTCCCTTTCCCATTTCCAAAAGATCTATGGACCTGTTACCTATTACCTACCTTTTGTTTTACTCTGTTTATACTTCAGAATTTTCATGTAAAAGAAACCATGCTATATTTATGCTTGTGTGTAGGATTTATTTCACTTAACATTATGGTATCAAGGTGAAGAGTGCACATTTGGAATTTCAACCTGCAAATTTCAACCTGCCTGTCTTGGTTACTTTTCTGTCATTGTTGAGACAAAATGCCCAACATTCAAAATTAAGGAAGGGAAGGTTTATTTAGCTCACGATTTGTGGTGGTTTTAGTACATAATCTTCTGGGTCTAAGGCAGGGTGGCCCTTGGCAGTGGGTAACAGTTCATAACAGTCAAAAACAACAAAAGCAAGAAAAGCAAAAAGGGAGGTGTGCAAAGAGAAGACTCTATCTTTTATATTGTATGTATTACACCCATAATCCCAGCATTGTACCATGAATCAATGACAAAGTCTAAAAACCTGCTCCCGTGACTGCATGAGGCTTTGGGGAACATCCAAACAGACCATAACACTGCTTTTCGATTTTTTTTCCCTGGGTGTTTTATTGCTGTATTTTAAAGGACAGATACAGTCTGGCACATAATAGGTGCTTAATAAATATTTTTTGAAGAATAATCAAGTGTATCATTATCAAAATTATTATAATAATGATCAAATGATACATTCAAAGTCTGGGATCTAGTCTTGGTGTGTGACTCTATAATGGTGCAGTTATTCAGGAATCAGTCTTAGAACTCAGTTTCATTCATTCATATTTTTTATCTAATTTAATTTTCCTATGTTCCAGGCATTGTGCTAGCTGTTGATGTACATAGATGGAAAAATACGGTCCATGAGGAGTTGCATTCAGTTAGGAAAAAAATAGAAGTTAAATTTATTAAAGCTGTGTGATAATCTTAAAGAGAGACATGAACTGCTATTAGAGAAGTGAGAAGAAATAAAAAATCCTTAATAGTCAAAGAAATAGTTTGTGGAAGGATGATAGCAAGTTTTCCTGGAAGAAATAAGATTTGAAATATTAGCCAGAGTCACCATTGCAGTATGAAGACAACATGAACATAAACAAAATTAACTCTTTCCCATAAAGAAATGTAGAAATATGGAAGGAACATTTAGGCCCAAGGCATTCCATAATATAACTTTGTATAGTATTATGAGGATACAGTATAAGTATACAGGAAATAATCATAAAGTTTGATAATTCTTTAGCTTCTTATAAATTTATAAAGCAGAAAAATGTTGTTTGTTTTCAACTGTTGTTTTCTTTGCTCTTTTACTATTATCATTTTCCTTCTACATAGAAAGTGTTTTCCTGCTTATATTTAAGGAATATTTTACAGATCTTCCTTTTTTTATTCCTAAACAGGCATGCAGATTATAAAAATTCATAATGAAAATTTTAAGCATAGCGATTAATGATACATGTGGATATACAATGTCTATTACATAGAAATTTGTGGGGTTGGACTTTGAACCTAGCGCCTTGCTCATGGGAGGCCGAGCTTCTGCCACTGAGTTATAGCCCCAAAACCTGATATGATTTTCACATCATGGATGCCTCAGAAGCTTCAGAAGCAGTCACATACATTTGCCAAAAAAATTTCAGAGCAGAAAAGCCTGCAAGACAGTAAAAGTACAAAGCAACTTCTCTTCCCTCCTCCATGAGCTACAGCTTTTGTATGCATGTGTTTTTACTACTGAGGATTATGTGTGTCTTTCTTTTTATCACTGAAGATTAGGTGATCATTGAATAGAGAGTACCGGTAATGTGATGAAAGTGGGTGACTTCTTATCTTTCACACCATCCACAGACTATATCAGGTGTCTTCTCTGAAGTATGAACTTACTGGCCTAGTTCAATACTAGTTTTCTGATGTACACACACATATACATATACATGAAGAAAATAAATTAATCTGTAGATTTTCATATCAATTGCAAATAATTTTCAAAATAATTATAATTGAATTTAATTATCTGATGTATTAGTTCCTAAGTAAACAAACATCTTATTACATGATAATCAGGAGGTAGACTTTCTGGAACTCTGTAGATGCCAATATCTGAGATATT
>RJWT010006977.1:0-28268 GCA_004365215.1 Cuniculus paca | reverse complement strand
AAAGAAACAGATCACCTATAAAGGAAAACCCATCAGAATCACAGCAGACTTCTCAACACAAACCATCAAGTCAAGAAGAGGCTGGAGTGAAGTAATGCAAGTCCTGAAAGAAAACAACTTCCAACCCAGACTCATGTACCCTGCAAAACTTTCTTTCAAAATTAATGGAGAAACAAGATACTTCCATGACAAAGAACAATTCAAGGAATTCATGATCACCAAACCAACCCTACAAAGACTACTAAAGGACATTTTAGAGAGAGAGAAAAAGGACCACGGGCTCTGGAACAATGTCAGAGGGGGACCATCAAGTGGGGCCAGTCGATTGAATGGAGAGGAAAAATAGGGAGCCAATGGCAGGAAAATAGCCTGGCAGAGACAATGCAGTGCAAGAGGGCCTCAAGCCACTAATAGAAAGAAAAAGAGGCATAATGGATCAGGTGACAGGATCCATCAATATGCTCTATGCAAGAAACACATTTAGCTAGAAAGAAAATTCATAGTCTGAAAGTCAAGGGAGAGAGAACAATGCCCTATGTGACAGGGAGCCAGAAAAAAAAATAGGGGTAGCCTGCCCATTAATTGCAGAATGGATAAGAAAGACATGGTATTTCATGGGGTGGAAACCTACTCAGCTTTAAAGGAAGATAACCTCAAGGCTCTTGTAGGTAGATCGAGGCAACTGGGAATAGTGCTCATGGATATAATGGACCAGAGTCACAAGGGTGAATTTTGTGTTGTCTCCATAACATAACAAACTAAAGGTGTTAGTGGGATCCAAAATGCACAATACATATTGGGAAAGTCAAAGGGGAGGAATTATCTAAAAAGGGAAAGAAATGACCACTATTTTTTTTTTTTATTTGCGGCACCGGGGATTGAACTCACGACCTTGAGCTTGCCGGGCAGGCGCTTAGACCACTGAGCTAGATCCCCAGCCCTGTTTTTGAGACAGGATCTCACTATGCCGTTCAGGCTGGCCTTGAGCTCACTTTGTAGCCCAGGCTGGTCTCGAACTCACAACGATCCGCTTGTCTCAGCCTCCTGAGTGCTGGGATTAAAGACGTGAGCCACCACGCCCAGCTTGAAATGGCCACTGTTAATCTATTATCATGATTTGAAATTTAGATTGTATTCATTGTTCTGATTAGTTTCATTTCATTCCGATTTGTTTGATTTTATTATACTTGATGGCATGGACAGCTATTTTAAAGATAACAAAATATATAATTGCAGCCATTGAGGATGTCCAATCATCTTGTTTAGAAACACTGTATGGCTTTCATTGTTTGTTTTGATTGATTTTACTCTATTCTGTATGGTTTGGTTGTAATATGTCTGAAGGTGTAGGCAACTAATCTGAAGATAACAACTATTTTGGTAGCCAATGCTGTTTTGCCAATATCTTGAAATTCTGTATTGCTTACATTGTTTTATTTTGTTTGTTTTGTTTTGTTTTGTTTCTACTGTTTTAGTTTGCTGTATTTTGTTTGATTTTACTTATCCCTGATGGTATGGGCAGGTATATTGCAGATAACAAGAGGCATTATGGTAGCCTTACTGATTGCTTTTTACCCTGTTTAAAAGTCATGTACCATGTTCATTGCCTTGTTTTGATTGACTTTACTCTGTTTTGTTTTGTTTGATTGTGTTCTTTTCAAAATAAAAAAAAAGCAAAAAAGTTTTTAAAAAGTGCATGTACTAGTAACACATTATAAATAAAAATAAGTACTTGGTGAAAACATTTTAGCATAATGCATATATATGTACTAAACCCCTAATTAATTAAAATCTAGTTAACTTTAATCCTTCACTAATTGAATTTTCATTTCTTCATTTAAATTGGAAAAAAATCAAATACAACAGGAAAAAAAATCACATAGTTACCTAGTGTAGGGTCAAAACAACTTACACCTATTGCCTCACCAAATACCATATTGTGGTTTTGCATGTGTGCAGGAATACACATTTGGAGGGAGCGTTCATTTTAATGCAGAAGCTTCCTTCTTTGTGTTGGTTATGTACCATTGACTTCACTCACACAGTGACTTGGACATGCCTGGAAAACAGCTCCATTGTTTTTTCTATAGCTATTCCGGTTCTCTATAAATTTAGAGAACCTGTGCATTTTAAAATTCAGTTCAATTCAATAATTAAAGCCATTCTTTTAGGTAATGCTGCCTATGCAGGAAAAGACTTAGTCCCCCAGATTTTTCAACCTCTGTCCACTGCCGGGCACTCTGTCAAGTTGGTGTCTGAGTGCTTTCACAGTCTTAGAGTAGCGAGAAAGACCCGACATCCTCACTGTGGGGGTCCAGGTGATCCCCGATTCTCAAGGTGACGTCTTCTGTCTATTGGCCTTGCAGGGAGTACGGTGGATGTGGGCACCTTTTATCTTGGCATGATCCACTTGTCTTCAACTTAGCTTACACTACAGGATCTCTGCTGCATCTCCATGTACCAGCCTGGTGGGAAGCCCAAACCGAGCCTCGGTCACGGCGACACCTTGCGTGCTAGCTCTCAACTCAGCCGCTTTGCTGAGTGTCGGGGGGTGTGGTGTGGTGGGAACTTGTGGCTCCTATCCAGGCCGTAGGAAACCAAGAGGAACCCAGGAAAGTCATGGTTCCAAGCAGACAGATGCGACCTCGTGGGGTGGGTGTGGGGGTGGTTCTAGAAGGTTGCATGCTGTGTCACAGGAAATTTGAGGTTGCCCTTCCTTTGAGATTCCCTGTACTCAACTGCTAAGAAGAGTGAAAGTTAGAAAGGGGAATTGAGACACACCCAGGTTATTTCTCGCAGTCTGTCATCCTTAGCTCCCAGAAACAGAGGGTTCCTCTTTTCTGTTTGTGCTAATCTCTTGTACCCGCAGCAGCAAGCTCATGAGCTAGAGAGGTTGTAAAATCATCCTGAGGTGAATTCAAGGAGAGTTTGCCAGGCTTAGAGCTTGAAATGTTAAGTAGGTCCTCAAAGAATTTAGTAAATCTGTTTACTCACCACGAAGCTTTGATTTCAAGCTAAATAATTATCATTTCCTGATCTAGGGCAATAAAATTTCTGGGTTGGCCTTAGGAAAAAGAAACATGATTTAGAGAATGTCATTAATACACTGGTTTAATGTTTCCAGGATACCATCTCTGGCTCGGTTAAATACGCACAGTTAAAAATCTAGAAATCTGTGTGGCTGAATGTGCAGTTTGCACTCTTACTTCTGGTAAAATTAGCGCAAAAAATCGCTTTCTAATCCATTTTGTCTAGCAAGTAGAAAAGGTGTAGAGCTAGTTTTATTGTGAACTAAAAGTGGATAAAAAGTAGTAGATTATATTTAGTATACAGCCTATTTAAAAGCCAGAAATTATTATAACTGTCATGACAAAACCAAGCAAACACTTCTTCCATCAATAAATAATGAATTAACAAAAAGGCGACTTTTACAGTGTAAGGTTCCTGAGCAGATTTTTAAATTGGCATTTTTAGAGATTGTTTTTTAAGTGTTTTCTCAGAGAAATAAAGCTTTAGTCAATTTTATTTTATGAATGCCACTGTGTTAAGTTTTATGTGGTAGCAAAAAAGCTCAATAATTTTACACTTTTCCCCCATTATATTTCTCTAACTATAGTGGGCCTTGTCTAAACAAATGAAAATTAAATTATGATAATACTAAAAGAATACCTAGAAAATCATACAGATTCTTAATGAAAACTATACATTTACTTTATGCAAAGAGATAGCTCCTTTGTGGAGAAAACTGATAGTTAGAAGTATTGAATTAGATATTTGTGAAAGAATGGTGAATTACCCACTATTACATAGCATTATATCTCAGTCTTGGTATTCTATTCTACTTATGAGACAAAATTTATCCCAAATTCAAAATTCATCATACAAAGAAACACATATAATGATCACATTTCCTAAAATAGTCTCTGAAATTATGGGCACAATTTTTTGTGTTAAAGTGAGGTTTGCATTTTAATTTATAGGATGGCTCTCTGGATTGCTTTTCTGAATAATTTCATATTAAGAACAGTTTGTAAGATCAAATAAAACCAAAGCAAACTGTATCGTGAATGCTTCCCTTTCTCTCCTATGTGCCTGAAACAGCCTAAGTTGAGAAACTTTCATTATTATACTTGTCAAAAAATTTTAAATTATGATATATATGTTTATATAAAATGAATGAAAAATGGTGACTGTTTATTACCCTCTTTCAAAGAATTTTAATTGTAATGGTCATTGATATGAAAGGCCTCAATTTGTAATTGTTTTTGTTTTTCTTAAGAGATTCCAATTTCTTTTTTCTTATAAACCTAGAAATTCAGAGGTAATGTAATATTCTCATTCATGTAATATTATTATAAGAGAATATTATAACATTTTTATAGGAATTTTTATGTTGTCTTTGGTGACCTAATCATGAAAATACAAATTTACAGATAATTTTAAAAATTTTCTTCTTTTTTGAGTAGCAATTTAGGTAAAACTACTGGAATGCAATTTGACTTTGAGGAATTTGGTACCTTTTCAATAGGAGGTAAAGGCTTATTAAATATGATACTTAGAATTATTTTAATTTCAGAACTACATCTTGATTTCTGGAACTTTCCATTTTTAAAAATTTTTTTGACTGTGGTACACCCTTATAATTATTTCTGTACATGGAAAATATTGCTTATTCGGAGCTTTCTAGAAACCACACCGTGGCACTGATATCATTCTTTTACTCTCCTTGTCCTATGTGAGATAATTTAGTGTCTAAAACTATGAATATGTATCCACTGTCAAAAATGTTTTCATAAATACATGGAAAAGAATACCTTTTCAAATAGTTGTGACTTCACTTGGTCGTTTCTTCTTAAAAGCAGCGCTAAATTGAAAATGTGAATGTGAAGGTCTCCTTTTTTTTTTTTTTTAAATGTATTATCCTTAGGAGGCCCAACAGGAAATTAGTTAACATGATTTTTAATTCGTCTCAAGGCCTTTGGAAAGAAACTGGCTCTCAGAATGTGCATGGTTGAACATTGTACAGAAATAAATATCTCCCCCTTGGAATTCAAATTGTATCTAGTAGTACTATTTTTATACCTCTTACTAGGAAACGAAATACCTCTAAATTTAGTGCTTTGGAATTTTATTTCCACTAAAAATTTCTTCAGATATGTGAACACCATAGTAACAACTTTGCGAGCTGATTTTTCATTACAGTTTCCCGATAAGAGCTTCACTCAAGACAGCTCCTTTGGGATGACTGAGACTAAAAATCAATTCTGATAACATTGGAACAAATTTAAAAGTTAAAAAAAAACAAAGAAAGCATGCATAGTATGGATAAATAGACTTTCCCTTAAAAAAGTTTTGTTTTTGATTTTTGATATTTTTGTCAAAAGCTAAAATGCATTTTTGAAACTTTTCCTTATGTTATTTTATACATTCATTAGATTTTGTGTTTTTGGAAAAGAGATCTTTTACCAGGGATATGAAAATGTAAACTGAATTTATTAATGACCTATAAAATGTCTTTTGCATGCTTTATGATAACAATGTCTTTACAAAACCTATAGGTAAGTCATATGGGTGTGAAAAGATAAATGCAATAAATCTATTTTAATAAGGAACTAATAATCAGTTCATTATTTTCGAAAAAATCGTTGCATTTTGCAAAAAACCTGTAGTACACTACACTGAGCTCTGATCGTCTTGAAAAGAAGTCTGTCAAAATAAATCAGGCTGATAACTGATTAGCAGAACGTGTAGTCTGTCATTTTTAAATATGTGCCCAATTTCTTCACATAAATCTTACCTTTAAAATTTTCAAGGGGAAAATTTATTTTGAGCACATTGCCATGAATATCAGTTGACATTTATACAGCGCACAGAATTTATACTGTGGGTTAGAGTGTCGGCCATAATTCTAGGCTGATAGTTTGTAAAGGGAAGATTCCATTTTGTACTGTTTATAAAATGTTACTCTGCAGTCCCATGCTCCAAGACTAACAAAGTCTATCCAAGTATAGTCAAGCATTGCAGTTTAACTTATTGCATTCATTAAACTAGGCTTAGATTGTCCTAATTATATGTTATCAACAATTAAGAAATGGATCACATGCCACAGACTGGCTAAAACATTCTGTATTCTTGGCTGGATGCCAAGGAAGGTGTCGAGTTCCATTCTACCTTGTCATCAGCTGTGTCTTTGCTTTTGCAGCACAAGCAGCAGCTGTGCTAGACAAAATAATCTAAATTCTCACATGTACTTTTCCTTTAGGAAACAGCTCACACTGAATTGCATTGGTGGTGTGAATAGTGCTGCACCTGAGTGAGTTTGTGCTGAAAATGTATTTTATGCAAATATAATTCTTAACTGATATCATCTTTCATGACTTTCCAATGCATTTGTCCTATCAAAATAATGGTCTCGCTTTTCATGCTGAAATTATTACCAAATGGATTCTGTGGGCAGCAAAGCACTCTTTGCTCATTCAGCAATGATTTTCTTATACCTCAAATTACAAAATTTTATAGGTGCTCTGTTTCAAAGGAAAACAATCTTTATTGATCCAAGCAGTCAGAATGAATCGGGAATCTCTGATCTCAAAACTCCTGGCAAAATCCTTTTATTCAGAACACCCATGTGCCAGACGTTCAACACTTCACAAATTCTCGCGGGATGGTGGGTTTTTCAAACATTCTGATTGTTCAATCTAGTGCGGCTTCTGAAAGCAGAGATGCAGCAAGGTTTCCTCCCTAACAGAGTCGGCCCCAGCCCATGTTATGAAAGGCAAACTCTGACCTGGCTTCTGCTTCCAATTGTCATCTTTGTTCTGAATAAAGTAGAAGCGGATTTTATAGGTTCTCTTTTCCCAGTGTTGGGCTGAGAGAGGATTCTGGAGCAGTAGGTGTGTGTGGCAGGCAGCAGGAGCAGAGTAGTGATGCCAGCGTGCCATGCTGAGTCAAGGACACCGACAGGCGGGACCCTTGGCTCCTCGGATAGACCCTGTGTGGAGGAGAGCTCGTCCTCATACGTTCTCCACAGAGTACTCATGAGCGTTGCCATGGATTTCCAGCCTCCAATGTACTTGCTTATTAAAGGCTTTGTTGCTTCCTGTAGAATCAAGGAAGGGGTCACACCAAGTTTTTAATTAGAAGAAGATATAAAGAGGTTCAACAGATCCGGGCAAGGCTTCTAATTTGCATACAACTTGTCCTGGACCCTTTCATAAAGACATCTGCGAAGACCTTTCTTACTAGGCCATTAACTTTGCAAATTTTGTTTCACACTAGGAAATCCTTTCTGTCTGTCAGAATTCAGACTATGCCAAGAAAGTCCTTCACCAAAACCAAACCAACTTTCTGAAACAGTAATTTACTTCGATTTCACAAAAGATTTTTTTTTTGGGGGGTCATTTAATGGATGCTCTCTCTAGGGATTCTGGTATTCATACTCAGGAGGGAGTCTTTCCTGTCTGATCAAAGTAATGTATCAGGTCCTTTGCTCAAGAACCAGCCAGCCGTAGAGCCCCATTGTCTATCTGATATGATTTCGTTTTCTGTCCCTGTCTCTGCCTCTGTCTCTCTGTCTCTGTCTCTCTGTCTCTGTCTCTCTCTGTCTGTCTCAGGTCTTAGCTTATTACTATGTGCCAGACTTGTAAATAATCAGTTCTTTTGGCCTTTGAGTGACAAAGTCTAGGTTCAGTACCTCATTAGTGGTGGCTTTGCCGATTTTGGTCATCACTTAACTAGGTACCTGGAGCTTCCAGTAGATGCTTAGTGACTGTTGTGATTTTCAAATTTTTGTGGAGCTCTGCAAGAGACATTCAGCATTGGGAGAGAGGGTTAAAATAGTCTTTCCTCCTCAGATTACTTTTCTTTCATGGTTTTGTGTTGTTTTTAGAAATGCCCCCATGTACTTCTTTATTATCTATTGCTGATTTTCTTACATCTTTTTTTCTTTAGAAGCAGAGTCTTCTCCTTTCTTTCACTGGTTTTCCCTCTCCTTTTGTGTTCTTTTATGTTACCATTTAAGTTCAAGATAAACTGCTGGGACAGCTGCTTTCTCTGACCTCTTTAGACTGCTGACCACATCACCAACTGGTAGGGTGTGGTGCCATGAGGCCTTCCAAGAGACTTGCTTCCAGTGGAAATAATGTAGAAATATCTTTGAGTTAGAATTTGCAACTGAACAGGAGAGAATTCTGGTAATTTTAAGCATCATAAAGTACATTCACCAGAGTACGGGAGTGATTATTAAAATTCTAGATTTTGAAATCAGTCTAGCCCACGTTGGAATGTGAGCATATGACTCAGATACTGGTCGTTGATTAATACCAATACCGGAAGGAAGCCCTGGGCATTCATTCGTTACACATTGAAGCCCTTCTTAGTGAAGAATTGCCTTACCCTTTCTTCAAAAACTCCAAGGGGAGCATTTTTATTTCAGTCTTGTCTGTTGTCTTATAGCATCTACTACTACTACTACTACTACTACATTATTTGAGCTAAATTCTATTCTTTTATTAGCATTGCCCTTCATAAGCACATACACATAAAAATAATGTTTTTAGTATAGTAGGAAATACATTTTTGGTTTATCTATGTCCCTGGGAGAAAAAAATAATCTTTTGATCGTATGTGTAAGGGCTAGTTTAGTTTTTTGCTTCAAAATATTTAGGGCTACAGTCAAAGCGGAGTGTGTTGGTGCTTCAACATTTATGCTTTTTGATTCAAGAGCCCAGTGTGTCCTTTTTACCATTTACATCCTTCTTCGTAGCATCAGCAACATTCTATTCAGCTACCATGTGGTAAGAACGTTGCAGGTAGTGTCTGGTAGTTTCTTTGGGGTGTGGCTGCCTGCTCAGGGGAAATGTGCAGGACAGACAGAGGCCCTTTTACACTCTGCAGCCCACAGGACAAATCACTGAAATCCTCTTAGATATTAGAGGGGAATAGCTGGAGCTATTCTGAAATCTCAAAAGGACTAACAAAGTTCATTCCATTTGTCATTGAAATTTGACAGTGATGTAGAACAAAACCTTTCCGCAGTGGGGGCTGGCTGCACCGAATTCCTTTTGCAACAAGGAAATTAGGTCAGAAGAAATTTAGGTCAACACCTTGCAGAGATGCCCCCATGCCTGAAAGGAGCCAGGAGAACTTAAAGCATTACACACAGAAAGGTTATTGTTTTTATATCTAATTCAAAAAGTGGTACCTTCTGAAGTTTAGTGCAATATAAATTCAGCTATGATTCAGCAAAGAAAATTACCTCTTGCATCACTGGCACTGCTCTTGATAAATCCAGGTGCTATCCTGAGGTGCTTCTAACCAAACCTGGATGACCCAGTTTAATCATGCAATTCAAGAAACATTCATCAAGCCTTCATTATGTGCAATGAGCCTATTAGATAATGGAAAGATTACAAAGATTCGTAAGTACCTTCCTCCTACCAACTCTCCTTCACCATTAAAAAGCATACAAACTAAAGAAGAGGAGGTCATGGTAAATGAAAGCAATGCAGTATTGTTCTGGGGAATATAGAAAAGAAGTTGTCAATTTACTCATCATCTGGTGAATGAAATCCTACTGGGTTCCAAAGATGTGAGAAATAATGAACAAGAGTTAAATCAAAGTGACTGTGATCGAAGAGGAAAAAGAGATCAGGTTGGTATGATTGGGCAAAAAAGAACGCGGTTTCCCAGGAAAACAAGGGCAACTTAATTGAACTTAAAATGGATATGTTTTCAGTGGATGGTGATCTCTAAGAGATCCATGAGTGGAAATGGTAGAAACAGGGGCACAGTGGGTACCTGGAGGAGCCGAAGCTGTGGCTGAGAGTGCTATGCGCAAGATAAAGGGGTAGGAAAGAGTGTGCTGTATTTGGAAAACAACTAATGATCCATGTAACTGTCAACCATGATACACTGACTCAAATGGATTAAGAAATGCCCAGCGGAATATTGCACAGTCCTGGTGTGTCCGTGTGCGACTGACGTGCAGGCCAGCAAACCGAGATGGGCAGGGGACAGAGAGACCCACTCTGGGTGTGGGTGGCACCAAGCGATGGACTCGAATCCTGGGTGGAACACAAAGGGAGAGAAAGAAGCATGCCTGCTTGGAAGAGCTCCAGTCTGTGAATGGGCCCATCCTTTGCTTCAGTTGCCTTTGGCCGTCAGTCCCCTGTCCTCCAGTTTTCTCAGCCTTTCAACAAAGACTGTCACTTAACTGTCACTTGGGTTTTGACCTTGGGCTGGAACTGCACCCTCGATCCCTCCCGTTCTATAGCTTCTGCCTGCTGAATTCTCCCATCTCTCATCCCACAGACAGCCACGGCGAACTCTCCCGCCTCTCATCCTCCGGGTCTCCCAGATAAATCCCCTACCATAATTTTACATGTGTTTCCTATCAATTCTCATCCTCTAGAGAACTGTAACTAACGCAATCCATTCTGACTGTGTTGAGCATGGGAGACTGAAAGCAAAGTAGAGATGTGCCTAGACTTAGGATGATGTCCCACACACCTAGAGAAAATCATCACATATCAAATACTGGAAGTTAAGCATACACCTAACCTGCTGCTTGGCAACATGGAACACTGCGGAGTACTGGTTACTGACCTCTGTGGTCACGTAGCTGACCAGGAGCTGCAGTTCTGCTACGGCTCCCTTGCAACTCAAGCAAAGGATGGTATAGCACACGATTAGCCTGCGTAAATACTTAAACTCAAAATTCCAACTGTGTTTTCATAGCATCATAAACTTTAAAAACCATCACTGGAACTGTCATAAACAGTGGATCAGCTAGAGTTAGAAAAGGTAAATTGGAATTTATTCAGACACACTTCGAGACTAAGGAGGGCCATAAGTAGGCCCTGTGGAAAGGGTTCCAGGGATGTGCAAGGCTGTGCCTAACGAATGAGCATGGATGAATAGTCTAGCAGAGCTACACCATGAATCCTTATCCATTGTTCCAGGATGTCTCTGCATACAACTACTTAACCAACATCTTCACTGTTCCTAAAAGAAACAAGCAAAATTTTATTAAATGCACTTTGTAAAATATCTGAACTGAAGTCTAATTTGATGTTTGGCCAGTTTAAACAAAAAGAAGAGAGAGAGATATATAAAAAATGAGCCCCATTTTTATTTTCATTGGTTATGTGACCACCTTCTCACTACATACATCAGTTAGCAAAGTCTGCTTTCAGCAGTGGAAATTTCATTATCACATCTAATTCTGGTTTGGTAGCACATTAAACTTTCAAACAGTTAATGACTCTGGTTTTCTTTCTGTTCAGCTTTACCTTTCATAAAAGCACCAGCAAGAGGAAAGAAATGACAGTAAGACTGAATTATGAACTTTAAAAAGTTGAGAACAAGTAACTACTTGTACTGTGAAAGCTGCTCCCTCCGCTCTTGATTAACTGTCTGCAATAGGTCAGTGGCGAGCGCTGTGTACCACGGCGATGATTGTCGCAGCTGACAAGCAGAGTAAATCACCGAGGGGGTGGGCAAGCCTGGCCTTTCTTTTAGGCTTTTCTTTAACACATAGAGATGATCCAACCTCTCATTTAATAAAATGGCTCATTTTCTGGACGTATTTCCAATATCTTCTGAAGATCATAATTTTAACAAGAGACAAAATAGCAGGCGTTGTGAAGCAATCATTCGTTTTCTAATTGCTTACCCTGAAGTTCTTTGGAAATTGATGAACAGAGACTTTCTGAATAAGGTCTTGATCCCAGAAATAAGCTTTTGTGTGTGCATGGAGGGGGAACTGGAGGGGCTTGTGTGCATGTGTCTATGTAAATATGTATGCATGTGTGCTTTGTAAATGATATATGTACATAAGGTCTATACATAAGGTCATATATGTTAAGTACACAGACAATGATGATGGAAATACCATAAAAAACTAACGTTAGTTGATCTCCTAGTGCATTTTCTATATGGAGGTAAGTGCCTATATCCTTCTATTTTAGATGAATTCAAGTCTCCAAGAAGTAAGTTGCAAGTCAGACAACCTGCCAACATAAAAAACTAGAGTAGAGGGATCCTAAAGCAGGCCCTTCTGAAGCCTGGAGTGCAGGACACAGCTCTCTTGCCTCTCTTTGTCTCTCATTTCTTGCCTTCTCCTTTTCCTTTTGCTTATTTACTTAGAGTCAAAATGCTTCATGACAGAAATACAACAAGCAGTCATGTTAAAGAAACCTGAACAGTCATTCAATTCACAAAGCAGTTCCACAGAAATTACCCCAGAGCACCTATGTTGCAGTTCTATGCAGTTTGTTTTTTATGATCTCTGTTGGTTAGGATGTTTGGTGTAGGTCTCTGATGGTCTAGTTTAATTTCTCACTTTATCGTTAGAATCTCATATATGAATGTACCCATAGTGCACGCACAGATGCCTCAGCATAAACAAAATACTGAGAAGAGGGTCCACACCCCAGATGAATGTCCACCCTCACTGGAGAGAGAGCCTGCTGTTTGTAAGACACACCTATCAAATTAGGGGGCTGGTCCAAAAACGACTGTGCTGAGGATCCTCATATGTCATACAGTCACGCCATGGACACAAGTTTGTGTGTGTGTGTGTGTGTGTGTGTGTGTATTTATACATGTGTATCTTATAAATAGTGCAATGTGCCTTTTTTTTGGTACTGAGGATTGAACCCAGAGCCTCACACATTCTAGCCAAGAGCTCTACTACAAGCTACACCTCAGTCCTCATGTGTGTACCCTATAGTACCCTTTTCTATGTCTTTCTCTTACTTTGATGGCTATCATTTATTTAATTTCTCACTGTTGTTTGTGAAAAAGCCTTTCTGTGTACCTGAAAATGGCAATTCTTTCAAAATTCTATATGGCTCTCATTTAGACCTTTGCTCTGGGAACAGAGTCTATACCATTGACAACACTTGTAATCACAAATAAATGCCACGGTGTGTCTTGGTTAGATGAGGTAACTCACACAGATGAGCATCTTGAAAAGGAGTTTACAGAGTAAAATCTCCTAAAAGGGGTAACAAATAAGGTATAAAATGGGCTGGAGATGCTCAGTGGCACAAGTGCCTGCCTGGTAAGCACAAGGTCCTGAGTTTGATTAAAAGTTCTCAGGCTTGCTTTTAGTTTGTAAAGAAAAGAGTAACCTACAGTTTCCTTTTGTTCGATTGTGCACAATAATATACTAATAGAATATAAGGTTGCTTTCTCTCTTGTCTGCCTTGATATATATACTCTATAGGGAATCATAATTATAGGAAATACTGTTTTTCTTCTTTATTAAATTTAATTTAATATGAATTTTCTGTTTAGAAAAACATACCAGAAATGAGTTTTACTAGCTTGGCTTGTTTTTACAGAAATGCTGTCAATTCAGCAAACTAAAAGAGAAATCAAAACATGTTATATCCATTTGAAATCTAGCATTCTCCAGTAAATCAGAGAATCAGGCTCCATAAAAACCACTAAGCAAACTAGGTCACAGATAACAAGGTAGCAATTAAAATGACTATATCAATTATTTGGTTAAGTTATTTCCTAATATTTCACTCTGTAGGATCTTTTATATAAGACCTCCATTTAATAGTGTATTATAAAGAGAAAACTATTTTTTAACATTAAAAAGTTATTTATAGAATAATTTAAAATCTGATGAATGAAAAAAAGGCATTCATTAGAAGAGAGGTGGGGAAAATTACCAGAGAACTCTCATTTAGATCTCTTCAACTAAAATCACTAAATTATAGTTGATGCAGTAAAGAAGAAATTTAATATGTGACTTAAAGAACGTCATTTGGAACATTTTAATTTGCCTTATCTCTGTTCTAGGAAATATGTTTTCTTCAATAGTTGATTTCCTGCTGTACTTTATATCAGTGTTTTTTCCATTGTTGTATCTTCCTTTCATAAGCCTAGATTAACCTATTAATTTCAAACCTGTATCCTTTACAATGTGCTAGGAAACCAACCTAGGCAACCAGAGACTTGCACAAATAATGTTATTGCGTGTGTTCTGTTTGTTTATCTACCCTGCTTTTCTCTTTGTAATTGAATTCTTGTACCCTCCCCGAAGGCAAAATACATGTAGTTGGAATTGTACTATCTATCATACCTTAAAATGAATTGTTTACAACTTTCTAGCAATGCTGAATTTCTTCCTGGCTTTTGGAGTCATTTCCCCCGAGATTACGGACCTTTGTTTGGCTATAGAATGGAAGTCAATAAAGAAGAGTTTTAAGATGCATCAAAGACCTGGAAAGAGCCTACTGATTCAGCGTGTCCTCAGTGCACTAGGGCTCACTGAAATCTATTTTCCAAAAGGTAGTAAGGAAAATGTACTTGGTCAGATCTCATACTTTCACACTGAGGATGCAGAGTTGGTCCTTGTCCTCATCAGTTCACTTCCATTTGGGAAAGAGAAGATGTCTACCCCACCAGCTGTGATCAGAAGATGGGCATGTTAAAGGCAAGGCAAAGCCAGGGACAGGTCTTTGGAAGAGACCTTTCCAAGATCCGAAAAGGATGGATCGGTGTTAGCTGGCTAAAGGATGGGAGGACTAAACTCAAGGGGAAGAAAGGGCATCTTAGCTGAGAAGGTGATCAAAATAAAGGCAAAGAAGAAGGACTCTAAGCAATTATTAGAAATACTTTCTTCCTACACTACTTAATAAATTTCTTTGATTTGAGAAAGTATTCAGTCAATAGTTAACAGTTCAGAGCTGTCTCCTTAACCCTTCCTGCCTTTTCCTGTCTTTTCCATCACAAGCTGAGAGAATAGGCTAGAACGTCATTGCAGTTTATTTAGGGCTTGGATATTATGTGGTTTATATATTTAATTAACCAAAAGAACAAGCCCTCACAGTGTTTGCTATTAATAAATTGATATTATCTTTAGAAAAACAATAAAACTGTTTTGTTTCAGACGTAATTTGTAAATCCGAATATTGGACTAGTACACATCTTTTCCTTCTTTTAATCTGAATAAAATCAATTTTACTGCATAGGAATTTGTTTTCACAGGAATTTCCCAGGAAAGTATTTCTGCACTTGTCAAGCAAAGTTACGTTCCTTTGTCACATTCAGAATTTCAAACCAGGAGTAGAGGATTTAAACTATGTTACTACTAGTGAGTGACAGATTTGCTTTGAAAAAAACTTCACACTTTTGGCCTAGTGTTACAATGCTACTTTTCAAATGTGGGAGAAATTAAAGAGTTTTTAGTTATGTTTCTACACTAAAGTGCATGAGACAGGATTGCAAATAACAGCAACCAATAAAGGAAAATGCAAAGTTTAGGCTGGGGTTATTTCATGCTGTCACTGCGCCTGTGGACCCTTCTAAAGTTCCTTTTCCATAGGAGCAGCAAAGGAAATTCTATATCCCTGAAAGAACAGCCATCAGCAAAAAATCAAATAATAACAAGTGCTGGTGAGGCAGCAGAGTGAAAAACAAACTTCCTACAGTACATTGTTGGTGGGATTGTAAACTAGCAAATCACTACGGAAATAAATATGGAGCTTCCTCAAAAAACTAAAACTACATGACGCGCTTCCCCATTTGATCCTGATGTAATCAATTTTACCAGTGCAATTACATTTGTAATCTTATTGGTTGATAATTCTGTCCCACCTCATACCCACTTTGCAAGTTCCCATTTTTCCCCACCTTGGGCCTGCCTCTCCTTGTGGTTTTGCTCCATAAAAATCCCTGGAAAAGGCAGGGTCTTTGGCAACCCCTCAAGACCCCTTCTGTCCCTGTCTCAGACAGAAACTTTCTTTCTCTCAATAAATATATTCTGCTCTAAAAAAACCCAAACCAATCAACCAAACCACCAAACAGCAACAACAACAACAACAACAAAAAACCCCAAAAAACTAAAACTGGAAATTCCTTTCGATCTACCTATTCCCCTGCTAGATATCTTCCTGAAAGAGTTAAGACATCATATGAGGTTGATCTGTGTGTACCCATGTTTATAGCAGCACAATTCATAATAGCTAGATCTTGGAAGTGGCAATATATGTCCATCAGCAGATAAATGAATAAAGAAAATGCAGTATTTACATGCAATGGACCCTACTTTCCCATAAAGAGGGACAAACCTGAGTCATTGTAGGAAAATGGATGTACCTTGAGACCAGAAAGTTAAGCGAAATAAATCAGATGCCCAAGTTTAAACATCACACACTACTCTTATATGAGAACCAAAATATAAACAAAGAGCAAAATAAAAGATAGATAATAGGAGGTAGGAAGGGGATCAAGAGATGGAGGGAGGGGGAGAAAGAGAAGGGAAAGAGATGGAAAAAGGAATGAAGACATGTTATGCACACGGACCAACAAAGAATGTAAACACTGTGTACTGCAATGGAACACTAACAAACAGGACAGACGTAACAATTTGAGGCAGAAGGGAGGCAGAGAGGGCAAATGCAAGAGCAGCTAAATCAGTTGAACCCAACAGCTTCTGTTTACATTTTATTGGCCAAAAGGACCATTTACCTGCAAGGGAGGCTGAGAAATTTTCTGAGAGCAGATTACAATGTGACCCTCAGCTGAATTGAACTATATTTGAACAGAAGAAAAGGTACGTGAACATCACTTAGCAACTAATCATGTCTTTCACAGGCTCAAAAAAAAAATACTGGAAATCCAGCTTAGAGCTACAACATAGGCCGACGTGAACATCATCCTTAAGCCAGAGACCAAGCCCTCATTGCCCTAACAAGCCATGTGGTACCACTTAGGGTGCATCTAGTCATTGTACATACACATGAAACACACTTTTCAAAACATTATCCTTTTTTTTGTTTCAACAAATAAATTACAGTCTTTTTTTCTATTAGTTATTTGCATCAGTTTCTGTTTTGTAAAACTTCTTATAACATTCTTTGCAAAATGTGGAAATGGTGTGTGGCTCCTGGGAAATTCTCAGGAGTTTACAATTTAGATTTTTGCATTTTTTCCCCCTCAAATTTGGCCTCCTACATGGATTCTTAGCTTAAAAAAACTCATCTGCCCAATACTTAAATCACATTTTGCAACATCACTCATCCCACAGGGAGGGGAGTAACAACGCGTTGGCTTCAAAGGTCATCGTAACAGGAGGTCAGTGAAAAATCAAACAGGACTTTAAAAACACAAGAGCAGAAAGACACCCACAAAACGGGGCATGTGGATTGAGTGCTAGTTGGGTGGTCGACCCCAGTCAGACACTCCAGCAATAGTCCAACCACATAACAGACTGGGAAACTCCAAAGTTGCTAACTAAGAAGCCAGATTTATTTTATTTAATTTTTTTTAAAGAATTCTATTTCCAGTCACTACTATCAAGAGGTAGAAAATGTGCTGATGTCCCATGTTATTTCATAGTAGGTTTTATATAAGATGTTTTTATGAAGATATAAAATGCATTTACATTTGAGGGTTTTATGAATATAAAGCAATACTCCAGAACTCAGCATTTGCTTAGGACAACAGTTGAACTCACCAAAAAAATCTTTAATTTAGCAAAATGCATGTTAAAATTGAAATAAATATTTTTCTGAGCTAATTGTATGGTTTCATTAGTTTAATTCTTAATATTTAGCATGGCAGCATAGATATAAAATTTTATCACTTTGAATTCGCCTGTCAAGATTTGATGAAGTAGTTCCTCTTTTGGCAATCAAAAGTGTTAGAGGTAACCATATTTTAAATATTTCGAAGTTTTCAAAATTTAGGAACTCACATTTGTAAAGTATATGGATTGATGAAATTTTTACACCTACTCACAAAAGAAACTGTTGCATAGTGACATTTTGGCCATCGATTATTAAATAAAAACCCCAAGGTGCTTGTTGAGTTACTACAGCTCACTGTTTGGAATACTTAGCATATCGCTGTGCTTATTTTGACCATTGGTCCTTAAGACACAGTTAGAGACAATGTTTTTTTTCACAGGAACAAAGAGTATAGGATAAAAAAGTCCACTACTTTGTTGGTGGTGGTGAATTGTAATTGAGTATCTCTAGTTTAGCTCTTCTTTATTTAGAGTGAGGTACATAGTGACTCCTTGACATATAAGATGGATTATTGAGGAAGTATGAGTGATCTAAATATCAAAAAGTAATTTCCCCATGAAAAAGGAAGAAAAAGGATCTTGTAACAGAATTTTCAAAGCTGTGTAGCTGCCCATTAATTTTTGATGGTAGCAGACTGAACCAGACACCAGGGACCACAGTCTTTTTCCACTGGGTACCCTCACCCTACTCCTCCTGTCTTTATTTTATTGTGTTGCTGTGTGGAGTACTGGCTCATAAACATAGCCCTAGGGAAGGATTTTCATGTCTCTTTTTTCTCTTTGTCCCTCTGGGTTTCCCAGTAAGCAGACAATTAGGGCACAATCTTCTTTTATTTCTTTTCCGAAATCCTTCCATCCCTTCCCCTTCCCTTCTCTTCTTTCCTTTCCTCTTCTTATTTTCCCCTTCTTTCTTTCTTGCTCCTCCATCTCTTCTTCCCTGCTTGGATTCAAAGTTAGGTAAAAATGATTAAAAATCTAAAAGCAAACTTCACAATGTATATTGTAATTCAAGCATATAACAAACTCCATCAGTCATATTTATTACTTAAAACTACAGGAAGTCTGGTGTTCACAGAATCGTAGGATACTGCTAGCTCTTTGCTATTTCTGTAGACCACAGAGCAAGAGCATGCGCTTAGGAGTGAATACACACATTCTTCCAGGGGCTAGAAGGATAAACCAACAACTGTATTCTAGACTGTTCCCTCAAGCTGTCTCACCCTGCCACACAGGACCCCACAATCTTGTGTCCCTAACAGATTCATTTCTGTGACTCCCTAGGTCACCGGAATGGCTGCAATATGCTAGCTGGTTCTCCTGACTTCTTTATATTTCAGTTAGAGTGACTTTTTTTTTTATTTTAAAGAGAACAGAACAGAACAAAACAAAACAAATCAAAACAGAATAGAGTCAAACATAATATAGCATTTCAAAGCAGAACACTGCAAGCTATACAGGTTTTCAAAACATAACAACAGGAGATTAACGATGGTTACCCTAGTGTCTCTTGCTTTCTTCGAAATGGTTGTTCATACATTTATAGACAATAAACTCAAACAAAACAAAGTAATTTAAAACCAGATAAAACAAGAGTGAAAGCATTACAGGCCTTCAAGTCAGACAAAGAGAAACCAACAATGGCTACCGTAGTGTCCCCTGTTTTTCAAAAGAGCTGTTCCTATCTTCTCACGTATTGCAATCAAATAGTAGGAAAGGGACTTAAACCAATCGAATCAAAGAATAAAAGCACCATTGGACTTCAGAACCTTTTCCCCGTATTTACTGGGAATTTTGTATCTTATTGAGTCTTTCAGTTTCTTACACTAGGGAGATGATGCGGTGCTTACACATGTGAGTTTGGTTTATTTCACTTATGAGTATGGTCTCAAGTCACATCCATTTACCTATAAAAGCCTCAATGTGATCATTCTTTATAGCTGAATAGTACTCCATTGTATAAAAGTACCACATCTTTTTTATCCATTCCTCAACTGATGGGCATATTGCTTGTTTCCAAGATTTGGCTATTACAAATTGTGCTGCTATAAACATGGGTGCACACATATCACTGTGGTATGATGGTTTCACTTCTTCTGGGAATATGCCCAAAAGCAGAATAGCTGGGTCAAATGGGACTTTCAATCCTAGCTTTCTGAGAAACCTCCAGACTGATTTCCACAGTGGCTGCACCAGTCTACACTCCCACCAACAGTGGAGAAGGGTTCCTTTTTCCCCACAGCCTCTCCAGCATTTATTGTTTGTGGTTTTCTTGATCCTGGCCATTCTTTCTGGAGTGAGATGAAATCTCAGTTATTTTAATTTGCATTTCTCTACTGACCAATGATGCTGAACATTTTTTCATGTATTTATTTGCCATTCGTATTTCTTCAGCTGAGAAGTGTGTTTTCATCTCAGATGCCCATTTCTGGATTGGGTCTTTGAATTTCGAGGGCCTGGTATTTTTTAATTCTTCATATGTTCTAGATAGAAGACCTTTGTCTGAAGGGCAGTTGACTAAAATTTTTTCCCAATTTGTGGGTTTTCTTTTAGAGTGACTTTTCTAAATCATCTATCTGATCAAGCTACTCTTAAAAATTTCTCATTTCCTTACGGGTAAAAATTTAAAACATCATAAGAGGCTGTTGACCATCAAGACCCATCTTTTGGTTCAGTCTTCTCCCTCTCTATCCCCTGCCACACACTGGGCTCCAGCCACATCTGAAACCTAAGGTTTTGAAAATACTACAAGGCTCTTGCTTTCATGCTCTAACATCTGAGCTTCTGTTGGTTGGAATTCCCTTTCCTATTATGTGAGTTAACTCATCTCTCAAAACTTACTTAGGCATGGAGTTCTCTGGGAAGCCTCCTGGGAGTTTTCCTGGCACCTTCTCCCAGCCTTATAGCATCTTTTTCCATAGCCCATACCTAAGGTATTCACTCTGAGTTCACTTTGTAATATACAGCTAGTCTGGGACTTGACCCTCAATGAAAGTGCAATAAATATTTGTTCAATGAATGAACATTTAGGAATTATAAAATGAGGTTTCGATTTCTTTGTCCAAGTTCAAAGTCTCCTCTGAGACTCAAAACAAATGTACTGGTGACTCCCTATGAAAATGAAAGAGAAAGTTAAAGACTTCTAAAATATTAAGGCAGAGGCAACACTCCTATTCCAAAAAAGAAGAATAACACATCGTAAGAGGTTGTTGACAATTAAGACCCATCTTTTGGTTCTTTTGGAAGGGAATTGGACCAAAGCAAGACTAATGTCCAGCAGGATAAATATTAAATCCTACAGTGCCATGTCCAGCACCCAGGGCAGGGGCTGGTGTGATGTGAGTCCTAAAGGGTTTGGGACAGGTCCATCTCTGTATTCTTGCTGGTTACGCCCATGTGGCCTCTTCTGAGCTTGCTGTGTTCACTGCCTGCAGTTTCTCCAGCATTCCTGGCATCTCCAACTTCCTGGGGTCTGTACTGGTCCTTCTGTTTCATTCTCACAGTGTCACACATCGTCCTCCTAGGGGCTGTTGGCAGAGATTGTGACATTATATGTTTTTGTTTGGCCTCTGGAGTCTTCTTTTGAAATCCAGATAGATGCCTCTGTGACCTCATCACACTTGCATTCTGCATCCCCATAAAATCAGGACTGTGTGGATGATGCCAAGGTCTCTTGCCAACTGAAGCAGTAGTTTGGCCTCCTCAGATCATAGGTGAAGTGGTTTCTGAGTACCCAGATCGCTGAACTTGGGAAAATACTTTCCTAGGCAGTTCAGTTCTGAATTATCAGCTTCCTCAGGCTCTCTTCTTAAAGCAATGTCTTTCAGAAGAATTTACTTTTTTATACTCTGAGTCTAGGACGAGTCTGGCCAGTTCCCAAGCTGCTCTCAAAGCATCTTGCTTCTTAATTTTGCTATTTATTTATTTATTTATTTATTTATTTTAGCAACCACACTGTTCTTGGTCCTGAATTTGCGGGTGCTTTCTTTCTGGCCAAGGTGCACAATTTTTATAACTTTGGGTTCTGCTTTTTGCTTATGATTATTATTGTAAAGCTAACTGGCAGTACTCCTGGCACAGGCTTAATATTCAGCTATCTTAAATTTCCTCCACCAGATCAATTAATCTAGCACCTTTAAATTCAGCACCACTCGAAATCTTAGGACTTAGACAAAACAGAAAAATTCTTTGTCAAAATGAAATGTGCACGACTTGTAGTCCAGTTTCCAATAAAGTTCTCATTCCCAACTGTAATCTCCTAAACTGAGCTTTTACTGTCCACATTCTCAACATCACTCTTGTCTTCTGAGCTCTGATGAGCTCTATCAAGCTATCCTTACAAAATTCTTTAGCCTACATCTCCAAAGTTTTCTAAACACTTTCCACAAACCAGTTCCAAAAGTTTCTGAACTGTGTGGTCAGGGACAGTCACCACAATAAGCTTATTTGTGATTCCAATTTTCTGTATTAGTCACTTGCCCATCACTGGCACAAAACACCTAACACCCACAACTTAAAGATGGAAAAGTTTATTTGGCTTATAGTTTACAGGAACAGGCTGGTACAAGGCAAAGATGGCATATGGAAGGGATGGCAGAGGAAAGCAGATTACCCCATGACAGTCGGGAAGTAGAGAGACAGGAGGGACTGAGAACAGGAAATATCCATCTAGTTCATTCTCCCCAGTGACCTGATTCTCCCGACAGCACTGTCAGCTACGCACTCATCAGTATGTTAATACACTAATGAGCATATTGTCTCTTGTGATTGAATCATTTCAATAGCCCCACCTAAGAACATGAGACTTTTGGAGGACATTTTAGATCTCAACCATAATATGGTAGCGTTGGGAACTATTAATTACTATGATGAATGTAGAAAATAGAGATATGATTTGATGCTATGGAAAATAAATTTAAATATGTCCCATCCAGTTTTTCTCAGAGAAAATAAAGATGTTGAGATAAATTTAAGTCTTTATTCTTTTTTTTTTTTTTTGTGGCACCGGGGATTGAACTCATGACCTCACGCTTGCCAGGCAGGTGCTTAGGCCACTGAGCTAAATTCCCGGTCCTAAGTCTTTATTCTTTTAAAGATAAACAAGTGACAAAAGAAAGATATCAAGTAACTTTTTGGAGGAGGTTGGTTAATAATTATTCCTGAACATTCATACCCTTATATAAATTATGTGAATTTCCAGAAGGTGAAAGCAGTCATTGTTATTTTATCTAATCTTTTTATTACAAGTTCTCTACACATGAGTGTGATTTTTAGCTGAAGAGAGTTGACTATGGAAGCCAATGGGAAAAAAATGGTGTCACCGGGGATCTAGCTCAGGGGCCTAAGCACCTGCCTGGCAAGCACAAGGCTGTGAGTTCAATCCCTGGTGCCACAAAGAAGAAAAAAAAAGAGAGAGTGAGAGAGAAAAATGGTGTCTAAATTATGGATAAAGTTGAGATGAACATCAGGCTAAATCACAAGATGTCCTTGTTTTATTTTTTAGTGGTTTTAGTCAACTGTTTCTTTAAATCCTAATTTCTGTATAGGATTCTGACCTTCTGAGCCTCACAGGGGTCCCGGTTCCAACCCCCTTAAGTCCTGATCCTGAATCACATCTAACATTCTCCCAATTGCCTAACCTGTTTTCAATAATCATTTAGATGGGACTTTCACATGTTTCTACTGAGGTCCTATTAAAATATCTATTTACTTGACCTCTAAAATCACTGTGTTGGCCTCTAGCAGTGGTCAGTGAACATCGTCATGCAGCTGAACTGAATTTGTCTTGGTTCAGTTATACAGTTTGCTCATTGTCTATAATGTTCCAATTCCTATATCAAGTGCTTCATTATTTAGTGGCATTTATATGAAATGAGAAAGTAGAAAAGATCTTACAGAAGTAGTGAATATCCTAGCAGAGCTCCAAAGAATGACTTGGAGTTTCACCAGCAGATGATATATGGAAACTATTCCAGGAAAAATGAAAGCATGAACTAGTGCTTAAAGGTGGGAAATGACTGGTACAGTCGAGGCATTGAAATGTAAGATTAATAAAAGGGGAATACTTAGGAGGGAAAAAGAAGAGGTAATCAGAGGTCATGCTGTAAAGATACTTGTTAAAAATGGTATTTAATACTGTGCATCAAAAGTGTTGTGCCTATTGTACATTCAAGTTTAAAAATTAGAGTTCCTCATAAAAGAATTGTTTTTATTCTGATTTATGGTCATGATTTACACACGTATCTTACTGGTCTGTATAACAAGATATGCAGGTGGCATTCTTCCCCAATTTCGCAGTTTACCCCTCCAAAACAAAACAAACCCTAAAACTAAACATTCAAAAATGAGGCACTGAATCTCTTAAACAAAGCTTGAAAGACGGTGAGTTAAACCTACTTGGGATAGCACCTGCACCACAAGAGTCCGAAGAGTCAAAAAGGAAACTGAGAGATAAGAATTTCTTTGGAAAAAACTGTTGGAGGCTGTGACAACTTTCCATCTCTTGTAACTATTAGAGAGGCTTTAACAGTAACAAAGGTATGGTCCTTTCTTGTTTGTTTCCCTGGTGATTACCATTATACTTTAAGTATGGTGCACACTATTGAATATCACTTTTAACATGTAAAAAAACAGAAATGAATTAATTCAGCAAAAGTTACTCATCATCTCCTGAATACTATTACCCTGGGTGCTTGATGTGGAAAACAATAAACATGAGGCTACAATTCTCATAGAACTGACTATCCTGTCAGAGAAAAATGTGCTAAAATGGGATCCTGCGTGAGTACAGTGTATCTGGTGTCCCAGTGGAAGGAACTGCAAAGACATAAGGACACATGGAAGACTGAGGCAATTGTGAGATTCGGAGGGTGAAAATACTATTTTATGCCAAATAGTTTAAACTTTTCCCCAAAGACAATAGAAAGCTATAATTATTTGTTTATTTATTGCTTTTGAAGTGCCTTTTAAAAATATTACATATTAATATATACAAGTGATCATACACTATATCGTTTTTACTTTTTCTTTTTAAATCGACTTCTGCCCTGTCTTCTCTTGCCTTCTCATTTTCTCCCTCTTCTTTACTAACATCTTTTCTTTCTTGACTCTTAGTAGCACTTAGTTTGCATTCTTTCTGTTTTCTCCTTGGTTATGTAGTCACATAAAATGCATGTTGACTATCCATATACACAGCTTTTATGGTCATTGTTTTTTAAAAGAATAGTTTAAATATTTTTCCTGCATGCTGCTTTTTTTACTTGATTATTCCTACAGTTTCAATCATTACAGATTTGCTGATTTGAGTACTGGAGATTGAACCAAAGGCTTCACACATGCTAAGGTCATGCCTTACTATTGAGCTAAACTCCCTACACTGTAGATTTCTAAATAGGTGATTAACAGGAGTAGAACTTTATAACTGAGATACAATGTTGGAATGAATGTTGAAGTTAAAAGAGGGTAGCACTAAATCAAGAGATTCGTCAAGTAACAAATGATAGAGGTTTGAGCTATTGCAGTCAGCTTTGGCTAGAACCTATTCAGCACACATAACTTCACATAAAACATTAACATATAATGCATATTTATGAAATGCCAATTTCACTAGTAAGCTTTCACATCACTGGATCACAATACTCAACACCTGCAATTTTAAGAGGGAAGGCTTTAATTTGGCTGATGGTTTTAAGGGATTCAGCTCTTGATCAACTGGCATCCAGGCAGAAATATGGGAGAAGGACATAGTGGAGCAAAGGGGCTCTGTTCATGGCAGCCAGGAAGCTGGGTAGTGGAACAGCGCAAGAGATCAAAGGGGTAAGCGAGCATGAGCAGCACTTAAGATAATGCTTCCATGACTTTCTCAGACATAACCAAATCATACTTTTCTAGACTTTGCTAGGCATGTCTCAAGCCAATCAAGATGACATGTCAGAATCAACATTCACAGTCTACCCTTTGTTACCTTGATACCAAAACACATCTTCTCAAACTCAACTTAATCTCCAAATAAACACAGAAACAAATTATTAATTCCAGTTAACCTGAAACAACCATCTTGCATACAACTGGAAATTCAACAATTGCTTCCCCAAAGTTTCACTGTAAGCATTCTTCAAAAGTCCATGTCAAGGTCTCTTCTGAGAGTCAAGGCAAACCATTACCTGGGATCCACTGTAAAAATAAAAAAGAAAATTGTGTAATTCCAATGTACCATGGCTCAAGGTAAATATTCCCAGTCCAAAAGGGACAAATAGTAGGATAGAAAAATTTCAGACCAAAGAAAGTCTTAAACCCAGTAGGACAAACCTTAAGTCATACCTCCACATCTGATATCTTGGGCACATGGTGATGAGATGTAAGGTCCTGAAGCCTTAGGTGACCTCATCCATATGGCCTTGCAGAAGGTAGCCCACGTACTCTGTCTCTTGAGCTGGTTCTGCTCAAAAACTGTTGTTTTCTCAACAGACGTTCTGTTCACGTTGCTGGCATATCAGACTTCTTGGGGTCTTACTGCAGTGTTGACTTCATTCTCACAGCTTCTCTTACTTCCCTGTAAGAGGTTCCTTGCTTGGCCTTCCTTTGAAATTTGGGTGGAAGCCTCTTTGACCACACAGTTCTTGCACTGTGCATGCTGTTAAATCCAGCATCACATGGATGATATCAAAGTTTGCCAGCAATATGAGCCTTACCCAGACCTACTCAGACAATGACAGTAGCAGCCTCTGTGTGGATGGATGGCTGAGCATGGTGAAATGAATCCTGGGGAAGCAATTTTTAGTCTGCTCATCTTGAGTAGGGGTCCCCAGGGCTGTCTATTTAAATGAAAAATTTAGACTTCTGTATCTTTGAACCTACACTGCATAGGTTCTTGCTGATTCCTGAGGTTCTCTCAAGGCATCTTTTTATCCATGTGAAAAACACTCAATTCCTTTTCTAATGGCATGGTTCTCTTCAACAGGCACAACTCCTGTCCCAGTTTATGCATAATTCCTTCTTGATCAAAATTATGTTTTTAAAATTTTTGTGCTGTTTTTTGCCCCCTGTTCTTACTACAAGCCTGGTTAAAAGCTGACAGCAGTACCCATGCCACACAGTCAATGTTGTGTTGCATTGACATTTACTCTTCCAGATCAATTATTCCACCACCTTTGATTTCAGTTTCTCACAAAACCTCAGGACATGGGAAAAATGTAGACTTTTTTTGGGCAGAGTAGAACACACATGGCCTCTAGTCCAATTGCTAGGGAGTCCTTGATCTCAGATGAAGGCTCCTGAGCCCGTTCTTTACTCTCTGCATAGTCCATAAACATTCTGGTCTTCTGAGTTCTGAAAAGAATCACTCATCAGGTTCCACAACATGCTAAGACTTTTCTAGCCAACATCACCAAACCTTTCCAAAATGCTCCCACAAACCAGTTCCAAATTCCATTGTCAATGTTAGTCCCAAGAACCCTACACTGGATACCAATTTCTGTATTAGCTTTCCTCTTGCTAGGTCACAGTGCCTCACATCTACAGTTGAAAGGTAGAGCAGTTTCATGTGATTTGTGGTTTCAGGGAACTCAGTCCATGGTTGGTAGGCTCCACAGCAGAAACATCACATCAGAAAGATGTGGCAGAACAAAGTTTTTTAGTTCATGGTGTCTGGGAAGCATAGTAAGGGAACAGTGCTAAAGAAGAAAAGGGGAAGGGACTATATAGTTCCTAAGATCTTGAACCACCAGAACACACTCAAAAGTGAGCTTTATTAGTCTGCTAGGTATTTCCCAATCCAATCAAGTTGACATATCAGGATTAATGTTCACACCAATAGCCACAATTATCCAAAAGTTTGACAGAAAGAAGCATAAGTTGAAAATATTTACAATGTATTCAGCTAGAGTTTTTAAAACTGAATTGTGATCCCATACAGATCCAACTTTCCCCACTCTCTCCTTTTTACTGCACATTATCCTGCAAAATATCCTTTGTGTGAAATTTGTTTTAAAACCGAAATGATTAAATCCATTAATAATTTAGAATACATGTCTACACTATCTTTGATTAACAAATTTTTTTCTTCCCATTACACTGTAATCTTTCCTTAGATTGCTCAATATTGAATGTGATTATACTACTTTTTATCCACATTTTTATTAATGCAATCATGTCACACATTGATAATACCAGCTACTGGTCTTAGCATATTGTAATATAATTTTCACAAGATTTTTATATTTGTAAATATCTTGTCAACATCTAAACTTGGTAAATATTTTATTGGAACATCCAGTAGCATTACTAGTCCAGTTAAATAATTCTGATTATTCTGTAAATGTAACCCTGTTTACATAATCATGATAATCATAACATGACCTCCTTCAACCTTCTGTACCCCTGGTAATATTTCAACCTCAGTGCTGCTGGAAATTTGTTACTAATTACAAAATATATAGGAGTCTAAAATTTTAATTGTTTTGAAATTAATTTAAAAATGTAAATGTTTAAGAAAAATACACAGAAAAATACAACAAACATTTCTAGAACTAACAATAGTTAAAATTTTGTCATATTAATTTTCCATTAACCACTACTACCTGTCTCATTGTACCCTTTCTGTCCCTACACATAATCACTAGTTTTCAGATTGGTGTGCATTCTTCTTTCTCTTTTTAAAACTTATATCTATCATAAATAGTTTATAGTGTTTTCATTTAAAAATATTTATGTTAACTGCATC